>OX155966.1:3789495-4019434 GCA_944548615.1 Micropterix aruncella
ACTTACCACTCTTGGTAGTAATACATAAACTACTACAATAACGTGTAGTTATTACAGGCCTTTTAGATGATACTAATTTGAGTATCTTACCCATTTTAAAGAAAAATTGGAAAACTGATGACTCCAGTATGGTAACTGCATAAAATTATGTAGAATAATAGCGATTGGTTAGACTTAGATCATATAAACAGCAAAAATATTTAAAAAAAAATGTGAAAAATACATGGGCCTTTCAAACAAAATCTCCTTTAATACCTCAAACAAAGCTTTATTTTATTGCATCGACTGTTGACATCGACCCGCCCTTATAATGGAATGATATAGAAACCCTATACAAGTAACTATATTAAAAGGAATAAAAAACATGGGTGCCGTTACAAAAAGTGAATTACTGTATTTTATATAAAATATTTGTGGTTTATTTATTTATCCATATAGACACACATTTATATATATATATATATATATATATATATATATATATATATATATATATATATATATATATATATATATATATATATATATATATATATATATATATATATATATATATATATATATATATATATATATATATATATATATATATATATATATATATATATATATATATATATATATATATATATAATATATATATATATATATATATATATATATATATATATATATATATATATATATATATATATATATATATATATATATATATATATATATATATATATATATATATATATATATATATATATATATATATATATATATATATATATATATATATATCTATATATATATATATATATATATATATATATATATATATATATATATATATATATATATATATATATATATATATATATATATATATATATATATATATATATATATATATATATATATATATATATATATATATATATATATATATATATATTTATATATATATATATATATATATATATATATATATATATATATATATATATATATATATATATATATATATATATATATATATATATATATATATATATGTGTGTCTATATGGATAAATAAATAAACCACAAATATTTTATATAATATATATATTTCGTAATGTCATTTTCATTTAGAGAACGGCTTTGCCGAAGTGATCAATAGTTTATTTTTTTATTTTTTCGCTTAATTCGTCTCAATTGAAGGCATTTTGTGTTGCATAAGGATAAACCCCTTTATGAGATATATGTATGAATAGTGATCGTTAGTCGACTGCAAAAGGACCTTTAAACTTACATTGCACCGTCGAAAGTCGTGCACATCCGTAAGTATATCTCATTCAAACATAAGCATTTCCCAATACAAGCTGGGATTTCCTTCGCTACTTTTTAAGTAGCTTTTACTAATTTTATTTTATATATATATATATATATATATATATATATATATATATATATATATATATATATATATATATAAATTATTTTATATATATATATATATATATATATATATATATATATATATATATATATATATATATATATATATATATATATATATATATATATATATATATATATATATATATATATATATATATATATATATATATATATATATATATATATATATATATATATATATATATATATATATATATATATATATATATATATATATATATATATATATATATATATATATATATATATACATATATATATATATATATATATATATATATATATATATATATATATATATATATATATATATATATATATATATATATATATATATATATATATATATATATATATATATATATATATATATATATATATATATATATATATATATATATATATATATATATATATATATATATATATATATATATGTATATATATATATATATATCGCGAATGTACTCAATCAGACCTTTCATATGATACGAAACACGATATATTTATGCAAATTTATTGACATTTGGAGATTTGGACACTTAGACATCTATTTAATTGATATTTGAAACAGTTAAGTTACCCTAGGCCCTATTTTATTTTTAGTGTACATAAATGACCTCTCCAACATTACATTAAAAGGAGGTAGGACAGTTCTATTTGCTGATGATACTGCCTTAATTTTTCGAGGGAAGACCTAGTCGACGGTTTACAAAATCGCAGAGTCGCAAACCAGAGGTACCCAAACTTTTTGTCCCGTGGACCACTTGATATTTTCTCTAGACCCCCTCCACTGCATGCATTATACTGAATTTTCCTAAACTTACTAACTTTAGACGTATTTTTGACAGCTGGCACAATACTCATCACTTACATAAGGTTTTTGGTAATGTGGAAAATTGTAAAAAAAAAACATTTACAATTTTTGGTTGTTCATTTCTAAGAGTCCACTATCTTGAAGTATGAAGCATTTGAGAAAGCCGCACCTAACTGCACATGTTGCACTATCTCGCTTGCTCATTCTTGTGATGCGTCTATTCTACCCCCTTGCAAGGATACCCATTGAAATGCAATTTTTTCATATATCTCACACGCACCTCCCTTCGTTAGTCACGTGTGCTGGCCTCCTCAATCGCTTAGTGATGCAATTTGAGCTGAGTGTTGATTTTCTTCCATAATACTTGTGAGGCACGTGTTTGTTTATTGCTATAATTATATGTTTAAAAATGCTATGCTGTACACGCAATCTGTTATAGAAGTAATATGACATTTACGGATCGCTAAAAGTTTATGATGACCTGCCTAGATGGGGTAACATAATGTGAACCCCCATTTACATCTCGTCCACCCTGGTTTTTTTACTCTGACATGGACCCCCTTGAATTCCAAATTGACCCATATAGACCACTTTGAGAATCACTGGACTAAACAATATTTATGTTTGGCTCCAGAATAAACTATTGACATTAACCCCTCCTATCGCGGGGTAAAAATTTAGTCGTCACTTCTGCCCGGGACAGTTTTGTGCGTGAAGTCGATGGCCTTGAGAAAAACGACCATAACTTTTAAACTACTATACGGATCGTAAAAAGAATAACTGTAAAATGATCGCATTGACATTTAAAATTTATAATATTATAACCTTATCTCTTCAAACAATTAAGATAATAATGAATAAATATTTAAAAAGTTGGCATTTTACGCAGCGCGGAGCGCCCTAACCAATATTGGTTAGATACAATTTTAGCATTTGTAAGCGTCTAACCAAAAATGGTTAACTCAAATAGGAAGGGTTAAATAGCGAAAACACAAACTATGTTACCTTTTTTATTACTGGCAAACTGGACTTTATGCACACAGGTATTAAAATTCATACATGTACCCCAAATCCTATAAATCATTTATTGTTTAATATACAATGTAACTGCACAACTATACAACATACAACTCGATCTTAACATCTCGGTCTCGTATTTGATAACACTATTAAACGGGATGCGCATGTAAACGATGTGGCGACTGAAGTAAGGAGACGTGTTTAAGTTACTTCGGAACGTGATAGATTTAAAATCTCTCAAAAATGTCTACCGTTCTCTAGCAAATAGTTTAACTTCATACGGTATTCTAGGTTGGGGAGGGTATACACGTACTGTTCTAAATCCGGTTATGACAGCGAAGAAGGCGCTTCTTCGGGTTATTGTCAAGAAGCCCCGAAGGTACCCCTCAAACGACTTGTTCGCAGAGCTGAAGATATTAGACATCAGGCAGGTATATGCAAAAACATTCTTAACTACCTAAACGGTAAAAATATTCACGTTAAAACTGAGCATAAAATTTCAACGAGGAGCGCCACAACCTGTAAACACATTATACAGAAAACCCGAACATCCTTCGCCCAAAGACACTTTGGCTCTAATGGTCCCAAAATTTATAACAATGTCAAAGAATCTATAAAAAACATGCCAACATATTAAGGCGACATGACACCTCAGAAAAATATCCGAAACGGGCCTAAACGCGAAAAAATAGGCGGAGTCATTTTTGTAGGGTTTGACCAATAAAAATCCAGCGTTAATGAAGCGTCAAGCGCAGATTCTACGTCCGCTCGTGCCGGGTTCTAGGCGCATACTAAATGCTCTATCGCAGCGCTACCACATAATAACTATCTTTACGCAGTCGTGGTATAAGGGTGTTAATGGCAAAGCATATTTAGCGTAACTCTCAGAGCGCTCTCACGTTTTAATTAATTGTAATTAATTTAGAACCTATATAAAAATAGTGGCTAAGTGCTGCCCTAGAGAATTAACCAGTCATATAATGAAATTATAATAAAACACACTAACCGCTTACATTGTAGGAGTAAACGCGCCTGAAGGTTTTCAAAGTCAGTTTAAAGCCTTAATGTCCAAGGCTATGAGCAACTTTTTTCAGTCCAAATTTTAAATTGGTTCCTTATCGAGGGATTCACTTCAAAACTTTTTTAAATTAATGCTTATATTTTTCAATTAACTCATAAAACTAAAATTTTTCAGATATGGTCGTTCCCAGGTATCATGTCGTCTTAAGTCAATCCAATTACAATTTAAAATTACAGAACATTCACTTGAACTTGGTAGAAATGAGGTGGAAAAGGTATAATGTCTTATATTGGAGAACATAAGGTGGATAAGGTATAAAGTCATATTTTAAAGTAAACGTGTGCATTATTATAATTGTCATACATTGCCTTACATTGCATATTTTTAATATTATTTATTTATTTGTTCCACAAAATTTCATATTACGACATTTTATATTAATTTTTATGTCCATGACCATGCTATATCGATATTTTTAAATATAATTATAAGTTTAATTTGAACTCACTTATCTGTTTCATATTTTATCTAATTTTGTTTGTTTCGTTTTAATAGAGTCTTCCTTAATACGAGCTATGGCCTAGTTAGGCAGATTCTGCAATTAATACAATTGTAAATTCACGTTTTTGAATGAATAAAATTATTATTATTATTATTATGACACTCGGGATGACATAACATTTCTAACAATATAACATACTTCTAAATCAATTCCAGCGTTTAGAAGTTATGGTGAAATAAAGAAACGGAAAACATACAACGGTGGCATAGTGGTTGGGTCGCCTGATCTTACATTGTAATGTCCCAGGTTCGATTCCCGGCTGGGTGACCATTTTCCTTTGGGATCAAATTAACGGAATTGCATTTTCAATTCTGTCGATCAAATGCAATAACAAGACACACACTTACAGACATGTTACACGCACACATACATATAACACGTCATAGTAGAGTTGGTTGTAAGAGATTGTCATATGACAATAAGCCCGCCCATTGTGACATTTTCACAATAAATAGTATAAACAAACAAACAAACAAACAACATACATAAATAAACCCTGAACACATTACACTCCTTTTTCGTTTGGCAGTCGTGTAATAATAGTCAATGAAATGATAAAAATGTCAAGATAATCAAGAGAAAATCAAATGGAAAATGTCAGTCACCTAATTACAATTCGTTTATATCACTTTATATCATACGATTCTCTCTTAAAAAGGTAGCCTTTTAATTTTGGATAGACTTAAAGGGTAGGGTATGTTGTCGTGTCTACATATATTTTATTTCGGATAGTATCATACCAACGTGATTAGGATAACATTTAAATAAATTCAAAGAATAAATATTAGATTACCAATCACTTTATCTTTTCTTATCTGCGCATAAAAGAATGAAATATTATGGGATTAATATGTTACAGCACACACCTGTGTCAAGACAGAGACTTTCTTCATCAGGGCCGGACTCCACTGTGCCATATGCCTAATTCCCATATTGGCTAAATCTACAATATAAATTTGTCCGTTAACGATAGTAGTATCGTCCTCCATCAAACTGAGATCTGCGGAGATTGTAATGATTTTTATGGTATCCACAATTTTGAATTTAGACGGATCATAGCAGCCAGGTCTGACCAGAATAACCCTGGGCTCGAGGAGGCCGTGACTTGGTAGGGGCAGAGCAAGCCTGGAAATAAAAAATAACAGAATGAAATAAAACTTACAAAAAAAAATATGTTATGGATACCAAGACTTTCCCGGCAAGTAGCCAAGGACTGATTTCATTTGAATATTAATTACATAAATAAAATCGATAATCGCCCTCTTTTGGTCGGCGTATGAACCCGTTAGGGTTCCATTGCATTGGTCCCGAGTGGTTCGATTCTCTGCTAAGCGCCAATAAACGGCGTTAATATTTGACTAAAATATATAGCGGAATTTAAATATTGGGCCCGATTGCGTTTTCTTGTGAACTAAAACTGAAATTAGCTCAAGCGAACGATATAGAGCAATAGAGCGAGCGAGCAATAGAGCAATGAAACGAACGATCGTCGGTAAAAAAACTTCCTGTCGAACTTATACACGTCCGAATAGATTTTTTTATTTTTATTTATTTTTTATTTTAAACCAGTTGATAGGAGTTCCTACACTTGGTTATATCAAAAATAATAAAAATAACAAGTATAATATAAATACCTATTAAGGTATCAGATATGATCGTCGGTATTGCAAGGTAATGAACGTTGAACATCCAAGCGCAGATTTTCTAGGTTATATACGTAGAGGAAACAACATTTTCCAATATTTTCAATCAAAATTCTTAAGTAATTTCGTAAAATTTTCTATCTAATTTTCTATATAATCCTAAGTACTAAATAATCAAACAAATATTGAATAATTTCACATCATACGGGAAGATGTTTTAAAGAAAAAACACAAATACAAAGAAATCAGTAATAATAATTATAGTCAATAAATAGTTAGAAGACAAAAAAACGCAATTGTAAAATAGTCAATAATAGAAAGAATAAGGAATAATAATAGTCAAGTAGGTCAATAGAGCTGCGAAAAATTGATATTGTCGAAATCCTCAATGCTATAAATGGGGTTTTTAGTCATAATACCCTGTACCTTTTTCTTAAAGTGAACCTCCCCTGGTGGATGAACACATTATGTGCGGTGTTAGGTTCAAATGCTTTATCGTTTGTGGGTAGTTTAATGCGAAAAAGTGGTAGCCGTTTATTCAACATTCCGCTCTAGCGTATTGCCCTGTATCATTCACAAGGACTAATTTCCGATTTTAGTTCACGAAGAAACGCAATCGAGCCCATAGTTATTGTAAACTTAAACTTGTCAAAAACACCACATCTATCAGTGTATTATTGTCGGTTGTAACATAATGTTTAGGCAAAATGGACAAATGGACGAGTATTCCATCAACACGCTTTGCAGGAATGAATAATCTCGACCAAAAAAGGCGGTATGAAAATATTATTAATGTAGCGTATATACCAGATATACCAACCAAAACTTTACAAATCAAAGCACCTGTATACCAAAATGCAAGTCTGTAAGTCCAATATTTCGTAATTGAAATATTAGTAGTGCGCCCCCTGGTGGGCCGATTTCAACCACAACCTTTTCAACTCTTACTATCACCATTGATTTTATAGTGTAACTATAAAATCAATGCTATCACCAAAATCATGCGTGTACCTATGCCAAATTTCCACTTAATCGGATTAAGTGTCTGGTCTATATAGTGGAGAACTACACACAGACAGACAAACAACATACATTAATCTGGAAATGGTCCTAATGGTCTCAGTAAAAATATGTCTCTATAGACGTAATTGTAGTTTTTCAGTGTGGACAGTTATAATTGGAATCATCTATTTTCCAAACAAAATAAATAAATAAATAGCTATACCTATGTATAGACACACTTACTATACAAGGATAGACATACTTACCCCAATTTCAAAATTTTCTGTGTTATTGGATTCATAGGATCTTTTTGCGTCATTAGTTCTGGAAAAGTCGTTCTCAAAGTATAAAACGTATCTATTTTTTCTTTTGCTCTTTCGAGGCTGAATTTGCTCTCCCTTAAGAATGCAATCAGCCATTGATCATCTGTCAAAATAAAAAAAAAAACGAAATGTGAAACGAGATCAAAGGATTGACATTAATATAATTAGATTCTATTTTGGGAATTCTTTTTTGTATGTTCTGAATTGTTTGATTTCGCAAATTCATATATCTTGTCAACAGCTACAGCCAAAATATCGGTATAAAACACTTTTAATTGATCATCAGTTTTTAAGCGCAAAAAGAATAGGTGATGTGCCATACCACCTATTATTTTCTAGCTTCGATCCTTAGGGGCTCTCTTGACGATCAAGCATGCTCGTCAAGCATCGCGTCGGTGACTGGGAAGGGGTCGTAAACCGCAGGAAATATGCATTTTTAAAAATATATTTACCAAAAATGCCTAATTTTGTAGTTTATACCAGGGAATCACGCCATTCATCGATCAATTACGTCTAATTAACCTGACTCCCTAGTATACAACTACAAAATTAGGCATTTATGGTAAATGTTAAAAATATATTTGGATATATCCTGCAGTTTACGATCCCCTTCCAACCCGCGACGCAATGCTTGACAATCATGCTTGATCGTCTAGAGAGCCTGTTATGTTTCCCATTATTGTGTTGCTGCTGTATGGAGGGGCAGGAAGGAGCCCATCTGCCCTAAATGAACAATACTACAGTATGAAACATTTTAATTAAACGCTGAAAGACGAAATAAAGAAGAAATGCATGGACATGCTCCAGGTCTTCATGTGTATCTCCCTATTATCTTCAATAATTTGTTCACTGCCAGCACGTTTCCAGCTGTAACAGCCGTAAAAAAAGGTCACTTCTTTCTTCGGCCGCCAAAGTTAGTCGACCGCTCTTATCATTTTGCCAAAGGTTGCCTTGGAATTGATTTTTTTCTCAAAATTCCATTTGAAGTTTTTAAATGATTCATCCGGTTTTATGCGACATTTATTGTTGTAAAAAAATCATCGCGCGATAATGTTCCCAAGGCAAGTCCAATATTTAGTGGGTCGTAATATTTATTATTATCTCGTAATAAATGTTGACTCATAAGCAGTCATATTTTAAAACTTAGTGACCGAGTGCCGGGCACCTTTTAAAAAAAAAAAATTATAGTAAAACCGACACACAGACGGGCAGTGTCGTATAGACAAAACAGATTTCGCATTTTTTTTTCTTGTGTATCTGTCAAAAACTTTCAACAAATACCGACACAGGAAAAATTATGACCGTTTCACACAGAGAAGTTAATTAAAGTCAACCTGTATAACTAGATTTTGAGGGCTGTCAACTACTACGGGTGAACCCGCCACCCCAGAAAGTTATAACGATATCATATCATATCCTATCCGCAAAGACTTAGGGACACTTAAGAGTTGTCAACAAGTACGGGCGAACGCGCCACCTCAGGAAGTTATAACGATATGAGATCATTCTTTCTCACATGGAGTAAACGTAGAGACTTTCATACATAGAGACAACACCGTCCACAGTTTATCTACGCCAACAAGCCCGTAAGAGTCCAACGCCTTACCACAAGGCACTGAAAATGAAGGTAGCGGGCCGGCCTCACGCTCTTACTACTAGATTTGGACGGATTTCTCCACCTTCTAGTCTGACAGAGGATTAGGTCGCTTGCTCGAACTCTACCTGACGTTTGCGGTTAATATATTGAATTTATCGTGGATCCGTAACGCACTTTACCCGTCAGGGTAAGTCGGGATCAGACGGCCATCGGATCGTTTCTACGGATAGGTGACGCCAGGTCAACCGTTACCCCCGCTCCTTAGGAAATATACGTCTCTAGACTCCCCCTGTTATTTGATGGATTGCGTAAGCGTGGCTGGTACAGAATAGTACGCAAACCGCCTAGTTCCGCCCGCACTTCTGATCTGAAGCGCATCCGACTGCAGTTTACAGCCGAAGGCGGATTTTACAGCGGCTCTTCCAGGTTAAATCCCTCTTCGACAAGGCTATCGGATGGCAGCTGAGCCGTGAGTTGGGTCGACCGAGGTAAAAACAAAGAAGGTGATCACCACCGAAGCCGCGCGAAACCATTAGGAATCTATAATCTATACTAATATTATGAAGAGGTAAAGGTTGTGACGTTGTAGGAAGTAATCTATGGATTTACTGAACCGATTTTGAAAATTCTTTTACCAATAGAAAGCCACGTTATTTGTGAGTTTCATAGGCTATATATTAATCTGAAAAATGAAAAGACTTTTTCGTGGTAGTCGGATTTCCAAAGTAAGTCGGAAAAATCGGTCGAACGAAAACGTTTCTAACTAACTGCTTCCTTAACGATGAGAGATATATGATTAAGTTCTAGAGAAAAGTTGTAGAGCTTGATAATGCCTACAAAAAAGTCAGCGACAGCATATGCCTAACTTTTATATTTAAGTCACAAAAAGTAGTTTTTCAAATTAAAAAAATAATTTAAATCGTTAGGTCATGTTTATTGGTCATATTATCAACAATTATGAATTATTATCAAAATAAGTAAATTTATCGTCTCAAGTGTTTAAAACAAAAGATTTTTCCCTTTTACTACATATAATGTCACTTTTACTGCATAAATGGTTAAAGAGATAAGACACTCACAAATAAGACACTCACAAGAAGACACTCACAAATAACGGTAATATGGTCAAATTGGCATGCAAATACATACATGCATATGCAGTAAAAATATAACCCTTCTTTTGGCAGTCAGGAAATAAATCATAGCACTCAGTACTAATTTAAACCATACTCATACCCAATCGCGCTCTCAGGTGCGGTTGCTTAGCAGCCCAGTCCTTAATATGATGAATATCCTGGAGGACTCTATCTGGGTCCTCTCCTAGTTCAATTCTCGCTTTTTTAGCCAGTTCTGGAGACAGTTCTCGGATACCCATGTTCGATGTCAATCGAATGAAAGTGCAAACGTTAATAAAACTAATATCTGATAATGGGAGTGTCCATCAAACCTACGTCACATTAGATAAAAAAATGATAAGATGGTAATACTCGTAATATTTGATAACCCAGAAATATTTTTATTACATGTTGTATAATGTCATTATACTTTATTTTGTATATCCTTGTCATCTATTTTATATATTTCTTGCACTACTTCCCACATGTTCGTACATTAATTCTTCTCATTCTCTATTCTTTTTGTCAAAGTATCCACTTAGAGTTGTCTACTGCGACGGGTGAACCCGTCACCTCAGTAAGATTTTTTCTTTTTTTTTGGTAGTAGTCTTTATTCATCAAAAAGATACAAATTACATGTCACAGTTCCCCACTAAGACTAGTGCCTTTTCAGTGGGTAACTAACAATAATGTTATAAATAGGATAGAAAACGAATTTACCGCGTGAAATTTGTAGCACCCGACGTTTCGTTGACGTTGCAGCCGCCGTTGTCCAGGGCTGAAGAGCTGTCAATCCGTCGTTTTGCGGGTAGGCCGCATACCGCCCGAAAGTAGAATTGTTCTTTGAATAGCACAATGGGATTTGAAACTGCATCCAGTGGTTACTTCCGCTATCCAATATATGTTCGCAGATCGCCGATATTTCTCGCTGAACGTTTTTAACAGCTGTCATGTGTTCTGTCAGTCGCATGGCTATTATAATGTCAAACAACCGCGATAGTCTTCGATAACAATAATGTGTTCATATCTGACTTATATTATCTATTACCTATTATAATTATATTAAATATTTATATTACTATTTATAGTAATATAAGTATTAACTATTTATAGTAATACCAGTATTTATAGTATATAGTAATATAAGTATTTTACTTATATATTTAAAGATAATGATCGTTCTATCTCCCGTGAGGTGAGTCTAGAAGACTTAAAGATGAATACAAATCTATCGTCTACCTGAGCCAACATGCCCGTCAGAGGTCAACGCCTCACGGAGAGGCACCGGTAAAGGTACCCCGCGGGCAGCCTCGCCCCTTGGACAGCCTCGCCGACTATCAGTTTTGGATAGATATCTCCGTCTAGAATTAACCATCAGGATACCCCCAACCTCCCGACTGGTTAAGGGTTCGAAGTCGCTTGCGCGACCTCTACCTGCCGTATATTCAGCGGTGATTCAGTTTAAATCTATCGCGGACCATTGGCATCTTTTGCCCGGCTCTGAATTCATGAACACATAGCCAATTGGCCATTTCAAGAGTGGTTGACGACAAGAAATAAGAAATAAGAAGAAATAAGAAAAATTTATTTTCAAAAACCCGATCTGGGTATAGAAATTACATATAACAAAAAATAGTATTTCTACAAATAAAATTACATTTCAAATTATAAAAAAGTGTATAAAAAACTAATATTGAAAAAAAAACATAGAAATTAAAAAATAACAAAGACATAAAACTAGAAAAATAAAAATAAACAGAAATAATGAAAAACATAGAGAATCAGCAATTCAATAACGAAAATATATGAAAACTAGAAAAATAGAAAGCATCCAAAGAGTTCTACATAGACTACATTTAATAAGGATCAAACTATCAATCAACAATCAAGAAATAGAAAAATGCATCGACTCTTTAAAGAACAAAAAATCATCAGGACAAAAATCTTCAAAGACAGGTCAACATCTACCCCCGCTGCTTAGAAAACAGTATATTTCCATAGTCTCCCGACTCCTTCAGAAATTAGTCAGAGTGAACAACCGATTGGCGTCACCGAGCGGTGCGCAAACTGCCCAGTAGCACCAGGAGGCAATCCCCAGAGGAAACCGACCCACCAGCCGTGAGGCCTGTGATGCAAAAGCCCTACCCGAGGTAGTCTTTTACGCGAGGAGGCTACTTAATAGCTGAATCGTGAGTTGAACCGATACGAAAATCACCGCTGTTAAGGTATTCAGTTGTCAAAGTAGAAGCTTAATGTATGCCAAACAGCGCCTCACAAAAACCGCAACTAATGGTGATATACACCAGCACTATACCGTGGTAGCTCCCTTTTATGCGTACCCCGATTAAGACTGGCAACAGTAGAGAAAAACTATTTATGCCTTAGTATTAATTTTTAAAAAAACATTAAGGAAATGCTTGTAGACCACCATTTCTATAATGTGAACGAATATGAGGGCGTATAAATATAAATAAATGTTATTTTTATAATAATATTGGTGTAATAATTGTTTGGCTCTATTGCTTTCATTAATAGGTACATATATTGCAAAAAGCAATAGTAATTGTAAAACCGGATCTGTAAGAGTAGCTACCTATTGGTTATCTATCTATATATATATATATATATATATATATATATATATATATATATATATATATATATATATATATATATATATATATATATATATATATATATATATATATATATATATATATATATATATATATATATATATATATATATATATATATATATATATATATATATAAAACAAAGTCGGGTTTGTTCGAACACTTATAACTCGAGAACGGTTGGTTTGTGATTTTCATGGTTTTTGATTTGTTGTATCTCCGTCACGAATAGCAGAATAACTATTAAAAACAAAAATTGGAAAATTACCGAAAACAAAAAAATTAAGAAAAAAATTCCCATACAAAATATAAATCCGTGTTTTTCTCATGGTCAGTTGTACGTGGCATGTTCACGTGTCGGCAAATCATCCACTTTATTTGTTCTTGCGCCTGATAAAAAAAAAACAAAAAATGTCGTATATCACAAGGTGCTTCAATGAAGAGAATTACCCCGGCTGCATCCATTGCTGCACAATATGTAAATAGTTTAATTCAGTCATGTCTTGCTGACACGCGATTGATATACTTAATTTTTTAAACTTTAATATTTCTTTTTGTGTTTCATTATCTTTATAAAGTAGTGAACTTAATATTTATTTTGTATTTATAGTACCTATTACTTTCATAAAATCATAAATTAAGTTGAGCTAATCTGTAATACGACATTCATTGACTGTTAGGCGGTACGAAATTCGCTGGGTCAGCTAGTATTTTAATATATTTGACGTTTTAAGATACTACTATTTGGGTTATTTTTCGTCTAGCATTATAAATATTGTTTTTTTAAATTTATTGATCTGAGTATAATAATATGATCTGAGTATACCAATCTACGATTATTTTAACATATTTTATTCAGCTATCGTATTAAACTCATTAGACTTTGTCTTCAAAATAGGTAAGGTACTCTGATTAGTATCATTCAAAAAGCTTGTAATAACTACCTATTACCAATTATTATAGAGGGCATTAGATTTTCTCAATGCCATAGTACGTTTTGGCAACCCTTCTGCGCCTGCGATGTGCAGGTGGTGGTGATAGCATAGTCCGGTGAAGCTAACAACAATTTATTTGACCATCTATGATAACATTGATAATGAAAGGTTTTTTTTATATAAGACTGATTGATTTAAAACAAACTCATTAATTAACCAATTATTAGTGCGATTTATCACATTTTTTTATTAACAGAAATATTACGAAGAGATTAGCATGTCATTTATTAGTTTATTCGACCATTAAAGCGCATAATTATGACATACTGAAACCTGTGAACCAAATTAAAAGATATCGTTTCTTTTCGTAAATATTATCAACATATTTAGAGATATGTGTGACGGACCACCCCTCACTAGACTCCAATTGCTCGTGAGTGAGGAGTGGAGCTTATCGGGGGTTAAAGTCGTCTTGTTGCAAGACGACTTTTACTACGTCTTTCTCCGTAGTAAAAGTCGTCTTGTTGCAGTTGAAGTAGTTTATTGCAGAAGGTGTTTGATGCTTGCCAGTTGATAACGCTTCGAATAATAAGTCGCGGTGTGTGTAGATAGTGGGCTCGATTGCGTTTCTTCGTGAACTAAAATCGGAAATTAGTCCGTGTGAACGAGACAGGGCAATACGCTAGAGCGGAGGGTGAGATGACCGGTTGTCACTTTTTCGCATTCAAACTGCGCGCCAAGGTCAAATCTTACACCGCACGAAATATGCTTGAATTTATTCGGACGAGTATAAGTTCGGCAGGTAGTATTTATCGACGATCGTTCGTGTCATATCGTTCGGCGAAAAAGTGACAACCGGTCATCTCACATTCCGCTCTAACGTATTGCTCTGTCTCGTTCGCTTGGACTAATTTTAGTTTTAGTTCACAAAGAAACGCAATCGGGCCCAGTGTGTGCTCGAAAGTAATGTCGCAGTTGCGTGGCCGAAGTGTGAAGCGCGACGATAGATTTGAAGAATGTCCGGAGTAGCTGACTGCCAGAAGATGTTGAAAAGCGCGTGAACTATGCGTGTGGCTGACTGGCCAGAGGATGATGATGATGAGTGATCGCGGTAGCCGTCCACTAGAGGATGATGATGATAATCGATCGAATGTATGGGTTTATATAGCGCGTTAAATGATGTAATACAGTGGGTGGGGGAAGTGAGTATGTCCGATTTGAATTGATTAGGAGAAATGATATTAGTCATCGGCTGTGTCTGCATTAATTGCCGAAATTATATAGAATTCAATGTAGTTTGCCGCGTGTAATATTAAAAGTGTGTTTGCAGTTATGGATTTCTGGAATCTAATTCTTTTGTTGACTGATATGTTGGGCGAAGTACCAACATATGTTTCTTTTTTGTTATTATATTATTATTTTATATTAAGATATGACAGTGTAACGGAGTGTTTAGAATGCCATCTATTGGGTTATTGGACATAAAGTTATTATTGAGGGTTACTTACAGAAAACATCCCCGCCATGACTCTGACCTACTGTTCAGCGAAGCAAGTGTTTTGGATATTCGTCAGTTGTTCGTGAAACAATGCCTAATACATTTTTACAAGACTTTAGAGAAACGTTCCCGAAGCCAGCAGCAAATCCCAACTAGAATGGCTGAAGGGACGAACTATGTAATTCCTCACGTACATACAACATTTACCCAAAGACAGTTGTATTTCATCGCCCCAAAAATTTTTAATACTTCAGAAGAGTTAGTAAAAAATATTCAAAATGTACACCAATTTAAGATAAAAGTAAAAAAATGGCTCCTTTATGAAGTAGGTCGTAAAAAGACTGAAAAATAATTGCTTCATACAATAATTTAAAATATGTGTGTATGTAGATGTATGTGTGTGTGTTATTATATATGTATATATGTATGTTTGTATGTGTATATGTGTATATATGTATGTAACTAACCCTTTTGTCATATATATGTGTATTAATGGGCTCGATTGCGTTTCTTCTTGAACTAAAATCGGAAATTAGTCCGTGTAAACGAGACAGGGCAATACGCTAGAGCGGAATGTGAGATGACCGGTTGTCACTTTTTCGCATTAAAACTGCCCGCTAAGGTCAAAGCATCTGAATCTTACACCGCACGAAATATGCTCGAATTTATTCGGACGAGTATAAGTTCGACAGGTAGTATTTATTGACGATCGTTCGTTTCATATTCCTCTCTAACGTAATGCTCCGTCTCGTTCACTTGGACTAATTTTAGTTTTAGTTCACAAAGAAATGCAATCGGGCCCAATATGTGTACTATTTTATACCATTATCTTAGTGTTAGTATTGAAAGTAGTCTATTAGTCAGTACTACTCAAACGTCAGTACTAATCAAAAACAAAGGCTATATATTTGGTATGCCCAGATACAGGCTGTTCGGTCTAGTCAAGCATTCGTCTAGAATATCGTTTGGGTTGTGTTCATTTTCTTATTGCTTATATAAATAGTTACAAATTATATCTGTACGATCTCACTGTTAACTCTCTACCAAGTTGTAACAAATAAATAAATAAATGAAATAAATAAAATAAGATTAATCAATGTTTGGAACTATGAGAACCATCTACAAGTTGCGTTTTGTAGAAGCATCATGTAATATAATATTTGAGTAATATAATATTTCACATAATAAATGGTATAACTTACAGTAGTTCGTATATTACTACCTATAATGATAGTATATTCTGATATGTTTAAGAGCAGTAAATTCGCTGATTAGATACAAATGTAATGTCATTTATCTTACTTTGCGTTGCTTTTTGAGTATCTTCGTGCAGTTCTAAGTAGGTGTTATACAGTGACTTTATGCCAAGGATATGATCGCAGTAATTTATTATTTAGGTCTTATTATTTTTTGTCATCGTCTTTCCTCCGAGAAGCTTGAATTTTTATGTTCTGGATGGCGGGTTTCTTGCTCGTTTTACATATGCAGCTTCCATAATTCCTAGGTCTTGTACGTAATTTTAATAATATCAGTACTTATACCATTGATTATAGATGGTAAAATATTGTTCAATGCCATAGTAGTAGGGCGGTGTCGACTACAACAGGCTATCCCGTCACTCCAGGCTGGTATAACGATATGTAGTCATTCTTTCAGCCGTGGAATGAGCCTAGAAGAGTAGGAGACAAAACAATCTACTGTCTAGCTCGCCAGCAGCCCGTTAGAGACCGACGTCTTACGGTGAGGCACCGGGAAAGGTAACCAGCGGGCAGCTTCGTCCCCTAACTACCAGTTTTGGTAGGATATCTACGTCTGGAATTAACCTTCATGGTCCTCCCGACTGGTTACGGGTCCGAAGTCGTTTACGCGACCTCTACCTGTTGTATTACAGCGGTAATTTAATTAGAATTGCGGACCTGGACGTTCTTTGCCCGTAGTGCCACACGGGATCGAGTGGCCCAAGGTCATTTCAAGAGTGGCATGAAAACAGGCCAACCTTCACCCCCACTGCTTAGGAGACAGTATATTTCCATAGTCTCCAGACTCCTTCAGCAAATTAGTCAGAATGCACAACCGATTGGCTTCGCCGAACGGTGCGCAAACCGTCCAGTGGCACCGGGATCAATCCCGCCGGTAGAAACCGGTCCACCAGCTTTGAGGCCTGAGACGCGAGAGTCTTTTCCGGGGTAGCCTTCCACACGAGGAGGCTTCTGAATAGGAGCGGAATCGTGAGTTGAGCCGATCCGAGAACAAAGTGGATCTTGTTGCCCAAGCTGCACGAAACCGTTCACCACCTGCTCAATGCCATAGGACGTTTTGGTTATCCTTCTGCGCCGGCGACATGCAACTAGTGCTGATATAATTGTAAAGCGAAACAAATAGCATTTTATTTGTCCATCTATTTGCCAATTTGTTTGGCTATAACATTGGCCAAATTTTATTTAGCCAAATCAATTTATTTGGCCATAACATTGATAATGAGTATTTCTTATGAAGGTCTGATTGATTATAAAAACCAGTATTATCTTTTCGTAACAGATGCTATCGTATTGTACTGTTCATCAAACCTATCATAAGTTGATGAACCTATCATAAGTTAGAATATTCTACACTCCTACCATAAGTTAGATTATTTTAAAAGTTTTAACGTCATTCTTACAAAAGAAGTATATTCAGCTTATTAACTAACAAAAAAGATACGGAAATATTTTGTAATATTTATGTCCAATGTTTTTATTACAAATAATTTATTTCAAAGTTGAAACTTAAATTTCAAATATTGTGTAATAAGGAAATATCTTTAAATTACTTCTGCGAGATAAAGATAAAATTTAATCAATTTTGAGTTGTCTGAAAGATCCCTCCAGTCCGAACATGCTCTCCGAAGTTTTCGGAGCTCCCATTCTTTTAGATTCATCCGTTCCGTACTTCTTGTCATCTAAGTACCATTCTTTATGATCTTCTAATCGTTTCTTCCAAGCATCTGTAATAATAAGTTTACTATATTATAATACATGTTGAACCCATTAAAGTTTTTATCTGTCTTGATAAGTATTATAAAATCATTGCAGCTCGTGTACACCAGAGTGTACACGAGCCAAGATTGCCTGCTCAGAAGCAGGCAATCTTTGCTCAAGGGGCATAGACAACATTTTAAAATTCGTTGTTAATAACACTACGTGAACTGTATTTTTTTTTGATGGATGGCTGCGTTTTACTTATTTTAACACAATTGCTCAAAGAAAGAGTGTAGTGTCTTCATGTATTTATGTCTTTATGATTTTAAGTTTCTTTATTCCACCTTAGCAACTTCTCAATGCTTGAAGCAATTTAGAGGAATGTGGTATTGTTAGAATCGTTATGTCTGTAACGGATCTTAAGTCCATTACATGCGATCAACAAATGCATCGATTTCCAGTGAAATACACTGACACAATTCAGCTATTATTTTAACTCGTTGAGCGATGAATCAGCACGATGAAACAATACTTTTACTCGGAATATTTCGTATTGCATCATTTCCCGGCCTATATAAACCGGCGAAAAAGCAACCAAAGTATCATTCCTCGAGTGATCACCTCCCCAAGATTGCGACGGCATACTCGGTACCCCTCTCACGCGGTCGATTAACGAGTCCGGCTCCTTGGTTTCCTTTCCTTGTCTTTCCCAGTCACGAAGCATCAGTCTGCAATCCCACAGACTCGAGCCGTGCCCAGAACAAGATACTAGGAGCACACATACGATCCTCATCCATATATCCTCGTATCCGCAGTCGCGCATCAATACACTCGCGACAACATAACCTATTCGGGAAGCGTTATAACTGGCAATATCACAGTGTTGACCCCGACTCAGAACATCTCAATACGCACCTTCGAATCATCCCCTATCCCTATATAACCTCCGTCGCGCAACCCTCGCGTCTCGATAAACCTATTCGAGCACTCGTTACTCACTGGCAAATACGTTTCTCCAAACTTTAAAATCACTTCAAATCGGTCGAGGGTCCCTCACAGTGTTTTCCCCGACTCCCTCACAGTGACCGACCCCGACAATACGCACCTTCGAATCATAAACTTCGGTCTTCCTACGTACGAGAGCAGACTGGACCACTTCGGTATTCAAGCTCTAGAAGACCGACGCACTGTGGCTGATATGGTACTGTTACACAAAGTTATCCACAATACCATAGATAGTCCATACCTTGTTGAAAACTTACGTTTTTTCGTTCCTCCGCGATTAATTCGTAATTCACGCACGTTTGAGGTCTCTCGTGCCAATACCAACTACGGGAAAAATTCCATCGCTTATAGGATAATGTGCACGTACGACTCTCGTTTCTCCACCATCGACATTTTCAACCTCAACCAACCGACGTTCGTTAAAGAATTATTCAAATCAATTGCACCTAACGAGCTTGTTAACATCTATCTTTCTTAGTTATATAATTTTCATGCAACATATCAGTAGCTACTACAAATATTTATAAATATTTATTATATATCTAAAAATATCTATAAACATCAATAAATATCTGTATCTATTATACCCACTATAAGACCTATTTATATCTTTATTTATATCTGTATACATATACACATACCATCGTCTAACTCCTTCTTCCTAAACACTTCCAATTCCCTACCTCTCCCATCGATTTTCTATTTTAATTTTCTATTTAACATGTACTTAGTTTATTTTACAATTAATTTTTAAGTGTAATATGCCGAAATCCAAATGTGTAATATGCGGAAATCTGTTAATTTCATAGGAAACGATTATCGGCGTAATGTTTTTCTCTTTTTCTACATTATGTTTATGCACACGTTTCAATTGTATGCGCTGTATGTTTCCAGAAATAAAATAAAATAAATAAAAATAAAAAATAAACGAGGGTGGTCCCTCACATGTCATACCTTGACTTCAATATTACCAAATTTCAGTGACGACATACGCGAGATCACCTGCTCATCTGATATATTATTTTCTCCATCGCTGGATGTGTGCTTCCCAGAGTGACTGAAGTCTAGGTAGTCTAGGAGTTTTTTCGACTCCCAGTTAAACTTCAAGGAACACATTAGGCAACTATCTAGAACTTCTTTCAAGCTTCTAGAGTTTGTGATACGGAAATCCATACACTTCAATAATATTCGGGTTATGCGCACGTTGTACAATTCAATTGTTAGAAGTCGCATGAAAACCTATACCCTCATACTGGAAAAGGTACAGAAGTGCTTTCTTAGAGTTTTTTACTTCAAGCAGTACAGATATTATCGATTTTTGTATTCGACTGCATTTATCACAGGCATGGTTGGCTATAATTCTCTCTGTATCAGAAGAGAAATCCTGACCATGTCCTATGTTTTTAATCTAATTCGTGGTAAAACTAAAAACACTAGCTTACTAGCCAAGGTGTATCTTTCGTACCTAATAATTATGTTCTAGCTCGATCACACCATCTTTTTGCGGAGCCGTTCTCGCGCACTAACCTTCAATGAAATTCACTTGATGGCACCAGATTTTGGTATTTTTACCGCCTAACCTCATTCCTTAAAATTTCAGGCAATAAATTATTTATTCTTATATGAGAGCTACGAGTAATATTAAAAGTGACATTCTATTTGTATAATTATAAAGGGAGCTAAGGGGCTCTGTTTCAGTTTGGTTAGGAAGACCCATGTGTTCAGGGTCGGTCATAATTACGGGTCAACACCCATCCGACGGCCTCCACGTAGAATTGCGACTCAGGGTCCAGTTTCCCCTAGGTGTCAACCTTCGGGCGCTCCTAGGCGGTATGCGCACAGTGTGACGTAAGACAATCGATTGTGCATTCTGAACGACAGTTGGGGTAGTCTGGAAACAGTACTCTCTCCTATAGAGCGGGGGTAGTTGTTTATCTTACGGCAACTGCTATTGAAACGACCAATCGGCTACCCGAAACCGGGTGAAGAGCCGGGCATAGGATGCCGTGGTCCGCGATAGATTCGGTAGACACAGTATCACCGCTACGTAATGGAAAGGACGGCGCAAGCCACCTTGGACCTGTAACCAGTCGGAAGACCGGAGTAATCTGGTTGCAACTCGAAGTAAGGGCGCGAGTGTCGGCCTGCTTTGTGATTAACTTGGTTATCTCGCGGTAAGGCGTTAGCTTTTTACGGACATGTGGCGTACCTAGACGGTAGACTCTTTTGTCCTGTCTTCTGCGCTCACCTCACGGGAGACAGAACGATCTAATATCGTTAAAACTTCCTGAGGTGACGGGTTGCCGGTTGTAGTTGGCAACTCTAGTTGTATAATTATAAGTTGATATCTATATTAATTTTACTTTTCATTGCATTGGTTTTACTGCAATGTTGATTAGTAATAAGCGAATAAACAAATAAATAAATGAAATGAATAATTGAAGTTAAAGTTAAATTTAACGTGATACTGTTCTCTACCAATAATCCTTGTATCGCTTCCTTGTGACAAAATGGCTTTGTTTTTTGTCTGATTTCACATTAAATTGTAGTCTATTTCTGTCAGTAAATCAAGCAAATCTTTCTCTCTCTCGTGAAGTGAACGCAGAAGACTTGGACAAAACAGTCCACCATCAAGCTCCGCCATATGCCCGTAAGAGGCCAACGCCTTAACCGCGAGATAACTAGGTGTGTTACCCAGCGAGCTTACACTCACGCCCTTACTTCCAATTGCGACCAGATTACTCCGGTGTCTCGATGGGTTAAGAGTTCGAGGTCGCTTGCGCGGTCCTCTCCCTTATACAAAGCGGTGAAACGGTGTATACCGAATCTATCGCGAACCACGGCATCCTTTGCCAGGCTGTTCACCCAGGATCGGGTAACCGATGGTCGTTTCAAGAGCAGTCGCCGTAAGGTCAGCGACCACCCCCGCTCTATAGGAAACAGTACTGCTTCCAGAATCCCCCGACTGTTAGTCAGAGTGTACAATCGATTGGCTTACGCCGCACGGTGCGCAGACCGTTCAGGAGCGCCAGAAGGTTGATTCCTAGGAGAAACTATCCCTAAGGCCAGAGTCCTGCCCGGGCTCGCACTTCATGTGTGGAGGCCGCCGGATAGGTTTTGACCCGTGAGTGTGACCAACCCTGAACAGAATGGGTCTTCGTGGCCTACTCAGCAAGAACCCATTAGCTCCCTTAATTTACTACAAATGCATGACTGCTGACTGAGCGACCTAGTATGTACCTAAATTACATTATCATTAGTATGATTACGTTACCGATCAGATCTTGAATAGGGCCAGCGTCGCCGCCATACTCTTTAGGTAAAACCGATTTTGGAATATATTTGTATAAAGATTCCATGTCTTGATGGACGACTTGCTGAAATAATAAAATAAATATTGATAACTTCAAACACCGAAAACAACAAAATAATTGTACTGAATAAATCCACTGACTCTTGACCGATTCTTCTCGTTGAGGAACGTTTTCATTGTATTGAAAACGGTGTCGAAAGCCGGCGGTGTATTGATGAAGTGAGTTCCCTTTTGTCTGATTGGAAATGCTTCCTGGAATATTAAATTTAATATTATTCGTATCTAATTGTATTTTAATTGTTGATAAAACTGTAATATTCTTCTGTCTCGGGTTGGAAAACAACAGACATACAATTAGTTATAAGAAATGTTTGACGAAAACTCTGTGAATTTGTTTCACACTTAAAAAAAAAACATTTTTATATACATTAGATGTTTAGCTACAATGATGTAAACAAATACACTAACTTCATTTTCACATTTAATAAAAAACTGCTAATATGTTCATGTCACGAGTGGGATAACTTTTGTCACGGATGGGACACTTGCGACTTTATTATAAAAACTAGCTGACCCGTGCCCACTTCGTTGGGCGGTAAAACTTTTTACTTGTGATGAAATTATCAGTGTGGTTCGGTTAGTACTGAGTGCTATCATTTATTTCCTGACTGCCAAAAGAAGGGTTATATTTTTACTGCATATGTATGCATGTATTTGCATGCCAATTTGACTATATTACCGTTATTTGTGAGTGTCATCTTGTGAGTGTCTTATTTGTGAGTGTCATCTCTTTAACCATTTACGCAGTAAAAGGGAAATTATGTGCAGTAAAAGGGAAAAGCCTTTTGTTTTAAACACTTGAGACGATAAATTTACTTATTTTGATATGAATTCATAATTGTGGATAATATGACCAATAAACATGACCTAACGATTTAAATTATTTTTTTAATATGAAAAACTACTTTTTGTGACTTAAATATAAAATTTAGACATATGCTGTCGCTGACTTTTCTATAGGCATTACCAAGCTCTACAACTTTTCTCTAGAACTCAATTATATATCTGTAAGAAACATTTTCATTCGACCGCTTATTCTCCGACTTACTTTGCAAATCCGACTACCACGAAAAAGTCTTTTCATTTTTCGGATTAATATATACCCTATGACACTCACAAGTAACGTGGCTTTCTATTGGTAAAAGAATTTTTAAAATCGGTTCAGTAGATCCAGAGATTACTTTCTACAACATCACAAACTTTACCTCTTTATGATATTAGTATAGATAGAAGCTGTTTTGTATTCAGTATTCAGTATTCAATTTATTCATTCAGAATATACAATAAAAGCATGAATTATCAATTAAAGCTAATTATCGCATATTAGAATTCGGCAGTTGCTAGTAATATATTAATATTTGTAGATATAAAACTATTAAAGCAGAAATATTAATTGACAATAGCGTTGACTAAAGTCGGCTTTACACGGCAAACAAATAAAATAAAAATAAAAAGAGCTGAAGCCATGTACATGAGTATACACATAAAATAAATTATTATTTTAAGAATATTAATAGTCATATTAGGCACTCTATACAAAAAATTATCACACAATAGAAAGTATCCAAACAAAATTGAAAAAAAAACAACATATGTATATGGTCAGGTATGTTACGTTAAACATTGTAATCTACATATTAAATATTATATTCATAATATTATTATTAAACAATAAAGATTAAATTTAGGTACCTGAAAGTTACATATTAATGTTATTTCCACTTGACAGAATTGGCATGCTCAAAAAAATCACCCAGCTTATAGAAAGCATATGTGGATTGCAGCTTTGTTTAATAAACCTTTTAAACGCCTTTGATTCCATCTTTCTTGTGGAGTTGTAAGAGTTTGGTACAAAATAAAGTGCAATTACTTATATTATGCAATATCAGTCGCTACAATAATTTAAAAGCTTATTTATTACAAATCAATAAGGCCAAAGTATTACATTCGGAATCACTTTAGGAACTTTTGTCTGTGTCGAAATATGCCTCAGCTATGTTTCAAAACAATCTCGTGAAATGGCAAAAATAAAGGGTTTTACAGTGCTGCCAACATCACCAATGGATGTCGTATTCATAAAGGTCTCTATCGTTACAACTTATAATAGAGTAGGAATACGAAATAAAAATAAAATTTTAATTAAGTTTGACTTAAAATTTATCGAGTAATTACACGATTTTGTATTTATTTATTTATTTATTTTATTATTTATTCATTACATATACATTCAAACGCAATAGCACAAAAGAAATATAATGTATAACCCAGAAAATACTGCTATATGCTTCTAAATTTAGGCATACATCTGTCTGTGCCCAGGCCAAATTGTGCATAAATTATATTTGTTAAAGTTTGTATTCCTAATGTGCCAAGTAAAGTGAAACCGAGCCCGCCTTGCTAGAGGCCGCACACCTGGGATAAGGCGAGCTCACTTCCTGAGTCTTATTGGAGTGCCACGGTTGTGTCAGAAAATAAAACAAAAATTAATTTTAACCGCAGATCATATCAAACATATGCGATACCGCCCTTTTGCAGTTCCGACGGCTGCTGTGCGCATTCCTACGAACTTCGTTTTTATTATTGTAAATATTGGCCAGCATATATGAAGCCACCATATTACTTTATTATTTGACATCGAGGTTCAATTTCTCATGGAATGCCTCATATACCTGATGAGTTTGAACCAAGATACTGCAACTGGACTTTTAAAAGGCTCAAAAAATTATTAATTAATTGGCATCCTCAAAGGGGGTGAATAAGTACGAGCAAGCAACTTTTGATAAAACTTGTGAGAAAAACAGAAAAAATCGAAAATTATATTTTTTTAGGGTATATAAACCGTTGAGCACGATGCACCATCTAGCGGTAGGTAAAATACCGCTAGTATAGTATATTAGTAATGTTTTACCTACCGATAGATAGCGCAGCACGCGCAGACGCTTGTCAAACTTGTATTAAAGGGTCAATTTATTCTAATTTTCAAGTAAAAAAAAAATTTGTTTTTCGAAAAGAACATATTTGTTTTGTTTTCTTAATTTTCAAATCCAAAGTTGCTTAGTTGCTCGTAATGATTCACATCCTTGTAGGATGCCGGGTATTTATAACTCACCCTGCATATGTACATTCTCACAACAAAAAGGTTTATGGTGAGTCAAAAAGTGAGTGAATGTTGTAAATGGAATCACCAAAAATTTACATTGGTCTTTTTTTTCCGTAACCCTTCATTTATAACTACATATACAATTTGATTAGTACACGTACACACGTATGTTATGTTGTGCATACGCTATTGTATTTCTAATCATTTTATCTTATCAACTTCTAAGTTAAATATTATGAGAAGTATATGTCTTATAGCACACCTGCGACATGACGGACATTTTCTTCATCAGGGCCGGATTGAACTGGGCCAAATGCCCAATACCAACGTTGGCTAAATCCAAGATATACAATTGCCCATTAATAATGCTCATATCGTCCTCCATCAAATTGAGATCTGCAGAGAGTCCATTGATTTTCATGGTATCCAATAATTTAATTTTAGATGGATCATAGCAACCAGCCCTGATCAGAATAACCCTGGGCTCGAGGGGGCCGTGACTTGGTAGGGGTACGGAAACCCTGAAAATAATGTTACAAATTGAACACAATTTCCAAAAATAAAATCTAAAACTTCATTTATTTATTTATTTATTTGTTACAACTTGGCAGAGAGTTAACAGTGAGATCGTACAGATATAATTTGTAACTATTTATATAACAATAAGAAAATGAACACAACCCATACGATCATTCTAGACGAATGCCCAACTAGACTGAACAGCCGGTATCTGGGTTGATCTGGGCATACGAAATATATATAGCCTTTGTTTTTGAATAGTAGTGACGTTTGAGTAGTACTGACTATTAGACTACTTTCAATACTAACACTAAGATAATGGCATAAAATAGTACCTACACATATTAATACAAATATATATGATAAAGGGTTAGTTACATACAAACATACATACATACATATATAATAACACACACACATACATACATATATAATAACACAACACACATACACACACACATACAACATTGCATACACATAAAGCATAGAACTTCGGACTTATCACCTCAGGGGCGTATATCTATATATGGGCTTTTTGGGCTGCAGCCCAGGGCCCCGTGGATATAAAGGGCCCCAGCCTCCATTGAAAATAATGGACAATATTGAGAATTAAAAAACAATATCTCAAATTTTCAAAAATCCTATCATAAGGTTGGAAACCCTGAGATCAAATTCTCGCATCTGTTCCGGGGGACTCCCCGCCGCTTGTTTTCAGAGTATTTTCTCGCAAACGCAGTAATTCGCAGCAAACAAGCTACATGTATCAATTTCTCGGTGGATGGGGCGGACCGCTAGCGACAAATTCTTTTGCAATACCTTTTAAAAAAATCTTTATTCATAGAAATAACATCTATGTATAGCAGTTGAGTTCCTACCAAGGCTAGTGCCTTGTCAATAAGTAACTAGTAATGAATGTTTTTTTTAATTTTACTCATATTAACTAGCTTTACAAATAATATTACTGCTTGCTTAATTAAGCTACTAATTAAGATATTATTACAATTAGTATTAATGTTGTTTTGTCTATTTTAGTGAAAAGTTAAATGTTTGTGTGTGTGTCAGTTGTGTTTGTGTGTCTGCCATATTAAACAAATAAAATATTGTATTGTCCTCTTTTTTTATATATTGTGTACCTAGTGACCTAGACATAATTATCGAAAACAGTTTTTTGGCAAAATGGCAATTAGTTGATTAATTAGGCAGGCCCCCAAGTAATATTAGCCCAGGGCCCCACAAACGCACGGTACGCCCCTGTATCACCTCATTGACAAAACGTCAAATTCAAGCATTTTATACCATGAAGAGACTTGTCGGATGACATATCAATAGCAAACAATAAGAGTTAATAATTTTACGAAAAAATAAAACTAAATAAAATATTCAGTTAAAGTAAAAATTAATTTCAGATTAGATAACACTTTCCGATAGCAACGCATTTTCAGAAAGAGAAAGAAAAGGAAGGTACAGGAAAAGGAAGACATTGTAGTTATTAAGACATACCTACAAAAAGGCAATCAAATGAAATCCGAAAACTACAGACCAATGTCGATTATGTCAGCCATCGATAAAGTAGTAGAAACATATATTTGGGAAAAGAATCAAAACTACAAGACGTTAAAAATAACGAGATACTATAAAAAATCAGTTCGGATTCTTAAATGGAAATCACAACTAAACTTTAAGAACGTTTTAAATGGTTCTCGTGCTGTTAAGCCACGACTTACATATTTTTTAAGGTCGGCTCAACTCGCGGATCAGATCCTATCCAGTAGCCTCATCGAATGAGGGTCTACTCCGGTAAGGACTCTGTGTCCCAAGCTACGGCTAGTGGATCAGTTTCCCCTAAGGGATGACATTCGGGTGCACCGTGCGGCAACCCAACCCGGTTGACCTGATGTCAGTAATACTTGAAACGACCAACTGGCAACTCGATCCCGAGTGAGGAGACAGGCAAATGGCGATATGGTCTGAGATAAATTCCAATTGAAATACCGCTGACTATCTGGTAGAGACCGCGAAAGCGACTTCGGATTTGTGACCAGTTGGGAGGACGAAGAAATCCGGCTATAAATGGTAGTAAGAGCTTGAGTTTTGTACCGCAAGGTGCTTCATAAAGCGTTGGCTTCTCACGGGCATGATGGCGTAGCTAGATGGACTGTCTTCGGCTCTAAGATCAACATCTTTATAACTTCCTGGGGTGACAAGTTCGGCCGCTGTAGTCGAAAACACTCTTCTGAACTTTTACAAAACTTTGCCAAACATGTCAGCGACAAAACGACAAAACGACAAAAAGCATATTTTAATGCTTCTTTTTGATTTTTCGCATGCATTTCATAAGCTGAAAAAGAGCCACTTCCCTAAAGTGTTCGAAAACGTTGGAAACAGAGGTAATACAGCTCAACTGCTTACAGATTATCTAAACAACTAAAGCATGGCCGTGAAAATAAACGACAACATTAGTGTCAGTGAAAACTTACTCGCGAGCACAGCTTAGGGCAGCATTTGGGGACCAATATTGTACACTATTTAAACATGGAGTTAGTGAATGTATACTTTATTTTTTATTTTATTTTATTTATTTAAGTCCATAAAAAAATACATTTGATTACAAAAAATTCTCTTAGCCTAATATTTCATAATTAATTAAACAGTTTTTTTAATTTACCTAACTCGGAAAGAGATTCAGAAATAATAGTTTGTGGTTTACCACCTCACTAGGAATAACCTGTGTCAAGGTGGTACCAACAGAAATCGTATATTGCCTGCCGAAAGAGCATGATATACCCGCTCTTAGGTTTTCATTTTATTTTAATATTTTTTTAAAACTTTATATTGCAATGGTATTTACAATTAATAATTACAAGGATGGGGGTAGTTACTTTATTCTAAAATTTAAAAATTTTGAAGATACCAAATTAAACAGAAGGTATTTTTGTTCAAATATTCATAAATAAATATTCTTACATCTAATATAATACATACATAGATACGATTATCGCGTAAACTTTACATGAATTTATATTAAAAGTATATATAAATAAAAATTATTATAAAAATTATTATATATAATATGATAATTAAAAAATTAAAAATAGAAAAAATATTATTATGATAATACGAGTATATATTTACATATGCAAAAGTGCCTTGATAACTATTTATCAAAGAAATTGACAATTTGCAATGCCATTTTATTATATAATATAGAAGTTAATTAAGAATTTAGGTACCTACTACAATACAATACAATATAGCCGTAAATTTGCACAATATATATATAAATAGAAATACATTAGGTAGTGCTAAATATATAAACATTCCGACGATACTCCCTTATTTGTTTGCGAGAGAAATTTAAACAGGGCGTCGGATAAGCTTCAATGGGCTGATATACTATGTAGACGATCATAAATAATGCACATCAACAAGAAACCATCAGGAAGCTAGAGTAAGGAAACTAACTTCACTCGGTAAAGAAAACTTTTCTGAATCCACCGAAAAATATGAAAATAAGGACTGGCGATACATTTATTGTAACGACCTATGTGTTTTTTCTAATCATAGGAATGATTGGTTCAGATGCATAAAATATCAACTTTGGGCTCAAATTGAAGACAATCGCAGTTATTCGACATTATAAATAAGATACAAACGAATTTACCGGGTGAAGCTTGTAAAACCCGATGTTTCGGCGATGTTGCAACCGCCGTTATCCAGGGTAGACTATTCAAATTTTTCATAAGGCTATTCTCTATGCAAACTTTCCTAAGAAAACTTTTTTTTTGGAAAAAAAATCATTAATATTTATACATAGGTACATAGGTCACAATGAAAGTTTCCAGAACTGGCCACTTTCATAAACAATTCAAAAATCATAATTACTATATTTTAAAATGGAACTCTTTGGCTTTATTATAGAAGAATAAAGTTCGTTTGATCTAATTATTACATTCATCAAAAACCTCTTATAAAGAACTCCATAAAAAAATCTAGAGTCGATCTAGGTGATCACAAAACATTTATACATTTCATTTAATTTAGTTCATGGACATAATTTTCTCTCAAGTATACTAATTATAATACCTATATATCATACCTAAAATTAAATATAAATATATTTATATACATACGTAATATATTTTTATTTATTTTGTTTTTTTTTTCACCTCACTTCCCATCCTAATTCCCCCCATTCTCAAGCGGAAACAATATAAAATTATATTGCGTTCATTTTGTATACTTTATATTCGGAATCACATTAAAGGATTTTTGTCACTTTTAAATAGGTTTTTATTGCATTGTATGTAGTTCTGTTTGGTTCCAGAATAAAATAAAATAAAATAAAATAAAAATAATTGCCCTTTAGTTTTTTTCATTGTGGCTTCATTTTAACAATTGTTTTTGTGTAATTTAGTCCATCCACTAAGGACGAAAATATTTTTACTTTATGTATGTTATAGGATTTAATGAAATGTCTTAGAATATGAGTAAAGTTACAGTAATGTGATTTTTGAAAGAGCACATGATAATGATTCTTTTTGTTATAAAATACAATCAATACAAGTCTAGGCATAAATATCAAAATATAAAAAATTTCATTATGGACGCATTTCCCCTATACTTTCTAATGGTTTAAGCTTAACTTTCTTGTAATTTTACAGTGTGGACAACAAATTGAGATAATTGTTAAAATAAAATAAATTAATAAATATACATATACAAGAGAAAATCTACTTACCCCAACTTCAAAATTTCCTGTGTCATTGGATGCATAGGATCCTTTTGCGTCATCATTTCGGGAAAAGTCGTTCTCAAAGTGTAAAACGTGTCTATTTTTTCTTTTGTTCTCTCGAGGCTGAATTTGCACCCTCTTAAAAATGCAATAAGCCATTGATCATCTGTCAAAAATAAAAATGTTTTAATATAGGAAAAGAGACAAAAGAGTAGATATTGATATAAAAGGTTCTATTTTGGGAATTATTTACTGCGTTATCAGCTTATGAACACAAGTCTGACGAAGGAGATACATTGGATCATTTTAAGTGTTTGTGAGTGGGTTTTGCAATAACGCGGTGATATTTAAAATTATTTTATCGGTAAATAGGTTAGTTGGCTTTTTTTTACACTTGATGTTGTATAATGTACATAACATTAGCATTGGTCAGTTTCCCCTGGGAATCAACCTTCTGGAGTTCCTGGACGGTCTGCGCACCGTGCGGCGTAAGCCAATCGACTGTGCACTCTGACTAACAACTTGCGGTGTCAACTACAACGGGCGAGCCCGTCACCACAGGACGTTTTAACGATTTTTCGTTCTGTCGCCCTGCAGTGAACGTAGAAGACTTGGACAGAACAATCCAACGTCCAGTTACGTCACAACCCGCAAGAAGCCAACGCCTTTACCGCGAGATAGCCAGTATGATTACCTTGCGGGCCGACCCTCGCGCCCTTGCTTCCAATTGTGACCAGATTTCTCCGGTCTCTCGATTGGTTCCGAGTTCGAGGTCGCTTGCGCGGTCCTCTCCCTTACGAAGCGGTGAAACGGTGTGCACCGAATCTATCGCGGACCAAGGCGTCCTTTGCCCGACTCTGAACCGGGATCGGATGGCCAATGGTCATTTCAAGAGCAGTCGCCGTAAGGTAGGCAACCACCTCCGCTCTATAGGAAACAATACAGTTACCAGACTCCCCCGACTGTTAGTCGGAGAGCACAATCGATTGGCTTGCGCCGCTCGGTGCGCAGACCGTCCAGGAGCGCCAGAGGTTTGATTCCCAGGGGAGACTGGTTGACCCAGTGTCCTACCCAGGATTCGCACACCAGGCGTGGAGGCCATCGGATGGGTGTTGACCCGTGAGTGTGACCGACCCTGAACACATGGGTCATCGTGGCCACCTCATCATGGGCCCGTTAGCTCCCATGTTGAGGTGGCCACGATGACTAACAGTCGGGGGAGTATGGAAGCAGTACTGTTTCCTATAGAGCGGGGGTGGTTGCGGACCTTACGGCGACTGCTCTTGAAATGACCATCGGCCATCCGATCCTAAATGAACAGCAGGGCAAAGGACGCTGTGGTTCGCGATAGATTCGGTAAACACCGTTTCACCGCTTCGTAAGGGAGAGGACCGCGCAAGCGACCTCGAACTCGGAACCAATCGAGAGACCGGAGTAATCTGGTCACAATTGGAAGTAAGGGCGCGAGTGTCGGCCCGCCGGGTAACATTCCTGGCTATCTCGCGGTTAAGGCGTTGGTCTCTTACGGGCTCGTGGCGTAGCTAGACGGTGGATTGTTTTGGCCTCAAGTCTTCTGCGCTCACTTCCAGGGAGATAGAACGGCTAATCGTTAAAACTTCCTGAGGTGATGGGCTCGCCCGCTGTAGTCGACAGCCCTATAACATAATCTATAACATTAGCATTATGCATTCGATTAATACAAAATAATAAACTCTGATTTGGAATGCATAACACTCCACCTAATTTGGAATGCATAAAACTCCACCTAAATTGGAATGCATAAAACTCCAAAGTCTAGTTGAGGTGAAAAAAAAATCCTTATCTGCTCTGACAGCAGAGCAGCACTGGACGCTCTGGCTAAAGCCACCACAGAATCCTCTGTGGACTGGGACTGCATGCAAGAGCTCAAGAAATTGGCAAAAGGCATCAAAATCAGTTTAATATGGATACCGGGCATACTCGGCAACGAAGAGGCCGTCAGACTTGCAAAACTGGGTACACTGAAATGCCCGTGGAGCCGTTGTTGGGGTACACTTCGCTACATGCAAGAAAATCATCAGGGACTGCTTGGAGCAGGAACATCGGGCATCCTGGAAACAGAGCCAGGGATGTCGCCAGGCAAAAGCTATGATGGAGCAACCACTTTAAAAGAAAACCAATGCCCTAATTGACATGAGCAAGAAGAACCTTATAACCGCTATCGGTCTCCTCACCGGACACACGACCCTTAGAGCACATCTATTCAATTTTGGCTTAACCGATAACAAGGACTGCCGAATATGTGGCAATGAACCTAAAGACAGCATACACATGGTTGGTCGCTGCCCAGGCCTCGTCGCAAAAAGACACAGTTTACTGGGACGAGCTTTTGTCGAATCCAGATCTGCTGTGACTGGTAAGCAAAAAGGGCTACTACCTGACCACTGACCCAACCACAAAGTGGATAGTTACAAAAGATCCTATAGATCCAGGTGAAATCATTGGCTGGAAACAAGCCCCCCACTCCGCTTACTACTACTATACCCTAAAATGATACTGTGAGGGACCACCTCTCACAAGACTCCATCAATTGTGCGGTGTGAGGTGGTGGTATCAACTTACGAGTTATCTCCGTATTGAAAGGCGGTTTTGAATGAAGTAGAAGGAATTTATTGATCGGAGGTTTGATGAATATTGCCAGTTATAACGCTTGCCGAATAGTTTACTTTGACGCGAGTGTATAGATGCGCGACTGCGGTTACGAGGATATATGGATAAGGATTGTATGTGTGCTCCTAGTATCTTGTACTGGGCACGGCTCGAGTCTGTGGGATTACAGACTGATGCTTCGTGACTAGGGAGGATAAGGAAAGGAAACCAAGGAGCCGGATTCGTTGACACACCTCGTGAGAAGGGTACGGAATATGCCGTCGCAACCTTGGGGAAAGGTGATAACTCGGGGAATGATACTTTGGTTGCTTTTTCGCCAGTTTATATAGGCCGATAAATGATACAATCCAAAATATTCCGAGTAAAAGTATTGTTTCATCGTGCTGATTCATAGCTGCACGGGTTAAAATAATAGCTGAATTGTGTCAGTGTATTTCACTGGAAATCGATGCATTTGTTGATCGCATGTAATGGACTTAAGATCCGTTACAATACTATACAATATCAAAAAATAGTTTATAAAAACATCAAGTAAAAATATTGAATAATCTTTTGTTAGATAAGTGTAATTAAATTATCCACTTATGATATCTAACTTGCATTTTATCGGATTTAAATATCCGCAATGTGATACTTAATTGCGTTTTAGATTTGATATATGATTTCATGCCCTATGGGTAAAGTATATATTATTTTATATTATACTAGATGACCCGGTGAACTTCGTACCACCTAAAATTGATTTGATTGTAATTCTTCATAAGCGTTTATTGATCCTAATCAACCTTCCAAATCCAATTCATTGAAATCTATAATATGGCCGAATCATGTACGGTTTGAATTTCGTTTGGTGATTAAATGGAAGTCGTTTGTAATTAAAATAAATTCATTGTATTTAATTTACATGATGAAATATAAATGCTTTTCGACTTTTCCGACTTTTTCGACTTTTTCGACTCTTTTGCATTTTTCGACTTTTCGGACTTTTTTGACTTTTTCGATTTTTTCGACTTTTCCGACTTTTTCACCTTTTTCACCTTTTTCGTCTTTTTCAACCTTTTCGACTTTTTCGACTTTTTTGACTTTTTCGACTTTTTCGACTTTTTGACTTTTCGACTTTTTGAATAAGAGTTATGGATGGAGTCAAACAATAGGATCGCCGCGAACGCCACCTATTGAAAGAAATTGAAATTTCTTTTAAATTTTTTCTAAATATTTTTTTTTGTGAACCACCCCTGAATCAAGCCAAACAAAATAAAAGAAAAATAATTCAAATCGGTCGAGTCATTTACGAGATCCTGCGAGACTAACGCACGGCGATTCATTTTTATATATAAGGTTAGCCAAAGAAGAAATGTTCATATACTTGCCCTCCTTTATCGTGTACTCTCCCAATTAACACCATCCTATCTCCACGAGCTTTGTGAACCACTAAGTTCCCACGGTCTCAGACTTCGGTCAGCCTCTGACAGTTTACTAAAAATTCTGAGTCATAATAATGATTTCTATTCCTATTCTTTCTGTGTCCATGGTGCAAGACTTTGGAACGATCTCCCAGCAAACATACGAATCTCGCCTTCTTTACCATCGTTTAAGACTCGCCTTAAGGATTACTACATTTCTAAGAAGTAACCAGTTTTTCCCTTTCTCTCCTCTTCCTCTCCCATTTCCTTTCCTCGGACATTATAAGTTTTAAATTCTTCCAGTTGTCTGTGTGTTATGCAGACGGTCTGTATATTATGTAATAATCTTTATTTTCACAATGCGCGCATGTACCACTGAGTTTATGTTAGTTGTAAGATATTGCCATGTGGCAATAAGCTCGCCTTTTTGTATAACAATTAAGTGCAAATAGAGAGTTTATTATTATTATTATTACTAGTGAAATGTTACCCGGCGATGCTCGGGTTTCCGTTTTCTTCCCCCTACCACTCCTCCTTCTCTCCCCCTCCCCCCCCCCTTCCCCCCTTCCCCCCCCCCCCCCCCCCTTCCCAAGTAGCCAATGTTAATCGCCGTTCGTTCCACATTCAAATTGATAAAATGTTCAAGGCGATCGGTTGAAAGTATAGAAGTTGACCTGCTGCAGCGCCAACTAGTGGCAAGTTACAACAACGCGGGTAGCGCGAAAATATTATCCGTGCTCAAAATACTTATGTCTACCAATATTCATTACGATCGTTTGAACGATACAGAAGTAGGCTGCATCGCCATCTGGTGGCAAGTTACAGTACAGTTTTTAGCGCGAAAATAATATTTATGCGGTCTCAAATGTCTATGTATACCAATTTTCATAGTGATCGGTTGAGCGGTATATAAGTTGATGTGTTGCAGCGCCATCTAGGGTAAGCTAAAACAAAGCGAATCATAAAAACCTTCTCCATGAAACAATACATATATGTGCCTAATTTCATGGTGATCAGTCAAACGGTTTCGAGACAGACATATTTACCAACATCCATTTTTTGTATATATAGATGTACATAATTGAGTTATTATTTGAGGAATCAATAAATTATTCTATTTTATTCATTTCTACGTTCAACGCGTACAGCGCCGTTCTTCTAAATTCACATATTCTCCCGTTCGTTGGTGATAACTTCATTCATTTATCGCATCGGCTTCATTTCGTGATTTATCCGCGCTGCGCATGTGTTACTTTGCATACGTTAATTTACTGCTAACGTACGGCGCGGAGTTATGGGGGCGAGCAGCCGACAGGCAGAGAGCTTTCGTTATGCAGAAGCGTGCAGTCTGAACAATAGCGCGTGTGGCGCTTGATACGCCAGCTAGGCCTCTGTTTAGAGATCTCTGCCGTCCATTTATATAATGGAAGTAGCGCTGTTCGTTAGCAGAAATCTAGCCGATTTTGAAGTGAATGGTGTGCATCATACTATCCAACAAGATCCCGTAGCATGCTACGTTCGGTAAGTCATGCATTATCCAAGTCGGAGAAGCTAGCCTATATCGCCGGCCCAGCGGTTTACAACAAACTCAGCGAGCATATTAAGCAGGCGCAATCTCTTGACGTGTTTAAGAGACGCCTTAAGACATACCTTACAGATAAGGCGTTTTACTCACTGGAGGAATATTACTCGAGTGAAGTCTAAAATGCTTTGGTGGCCAAAGTATTTAACCCTTGGAGTAAATGGGTATTTTCATGGATGCATCTGTCTCTTTTGCAGGATTTTCGGCGACATCGACCTTAAAGTACTATAACTACGAAACTACTACACCACTCATAAAAAGAACAACTGCACAATGATTGCATTGAAATTTCGAATATAGAATATTGAAATATCATTTTGTAAAACAATTAGATAATTATGAATAAATATGAAAACGTCAAAGAAGTGAAAAAAACGCGGAACCAGATCTGGTCGTATCATACTCAACGGATAATTGTTTCAGAACCAGATTTGGTCGTATCATACTCAACGGGTTAATGATCTCTTTGCATTTTGTCTTGTATTTCTTCTCTTTAAATTATTATTGTGTTTTTTCTTCGTTTTGTTTTGTTTATTTTATCTTTTCTTGACGATAAAAAAATGTTTGTTTGCTTATATGTATGAATGTTTGCTAATCTGTATCCGACTTGTATACCAGTATACTAATAAAATGAATATGAATATAAATATGAATATGATATGAGGTTGTTCATGCGAACCAGCGACATGAAGTCTTGCAACCTATTTCAGCGGGATATTGACACGGTTTATCGGTGGAGATAATACTACTAATACTAATTGATTTTAATATTAATATTAAAAGTTCAACTTACCCAATCGAGCTCTCAGGTGCGGTTGTTTAGCAGCCCAGTCCTTGATATGCTGGATATCCTGGTGGACTCTTTCTGGGTCCTCTCCCAGTTCTTCTTTCGCTTTTTTAGCCAGTTCTGGGGACAGTTCCCGGATACCCATTTTCGATGTTAATCGACTGAAAGCGCAAACACTAATAAAATCAATATCTGATAATGAGAGAATCAACCAAACCTACGTCACGGTAGATAAAATTATTTGATAAGGTGATAGCCTAGAAACATTTTAATAAGTGTTATGTAATGTGTACATTGCACTTCGCTAGTTTTTATATCCGTTTCATCTATTTTATTTACTTTCTGTGCTGCTACCCACATTTTGGCTTTGTCTTATAATTCTCCTCATTATTCATTCGTTTTGTCAAAGTAAACACTTGTAAAGTGCCAGACGCCGCCTAACAAAAACTGCAAATAATGCTGATATACACTATCACGATATCTATGATAGCCCTCTTTTAGACTGTTAAAAGTAGAGATAAACTACTTATTAATAATTTAAAAACTTGATAATAATTTAAAAACCGAACTAATTAATTTAAAAACCACTTCAAGGAGATGCTGATAGGCAACCCTATCTACGATCTATCCGAGTTCGAGAACCATGACTATTCAAACATCGTACCCATTTATGTAAATGTTATTTTTATACACAGAAGTGGACTTAAGTGTGGAGAATTTTTAAATTTTCTTGTAATTCGTGGTTCGACTGTATTTACAAATAACTCTTTTGTTATACAATCCTTCTAGGTTATTTTTTCGTATTCCTTGTGTTATATGTTATTAATAAATATGCTATGTGATAAAAATTAAAGATAGATATTTAAGAAAATTTAAAGTATTCTAAAGTAATCGCCTTGCAAAGAACGAAATTTGTGGAATAATGTTTTTGAGCTGTGGCAACATTACAATGTCACGTGTTCAGTCTTAGCCAATCACAGAACGCGTGGGATTGTCACATGCTCCAAATGATTAGTTTTCCAATTGTATTATTCAGCCACTGTCTGTATTAAAGTGAGGTTATTTTTCGCGTGTGTTGAAGTGCATTCAGAGTGCCTTTTAGTTATCACATTATTTAAAATGGCTCCTACGAAGCCAAAACGTGCTGATTGATCCAAAAAATATTAAAATTAAAAGTATATTTTGAATATTTAATATAATTTATAAATAACATGTGTTTTATTCAAAAATGTGTTTCGTTGTTTTATTCGGCATTTTTATTATTTATCTCTAAAAAAATGTTTATAAATACAACAAATAACAGTATAATATTGCGTTACTTGAATGAGCTAAAATAGTTAGAGTTAAACATTAACATTATTTTAAAATGGATGAATGAACCTTTGACGACTGTCAATTGGTCCAGGATGATCTAGATAGACTATCTCTTTATTGCGCCTCGAATCGTTTATTCCTGAATGCTGCGAAATGTGCTACCGTTAGTTTTACGCGGAAAAACAATATTCTACCATTTATTTATACTGTCAATGGTTTCTCGATAACCATGAAAAATGCAATCCGGGATCTAGGTGTTCTTTTAGATAGTAAGTTATTATATAACTCCCACATAGATAACATCACGAAAAAAGCATATAGTATGTTAGGATTCGTACTTCGAACTTCAAAACATTTCGCAGTAAAAAATTCTCTATTACTCTTGTACTACGCTTTCGTCCGCAGTCACCTCGAATATGCTTCTCAAATATGGTCTCCTTGTTATAATGTCCACATAAAGAGAATTGAACGTATTCAAAATGTGTTCCTGAAACATTTGAATTATCGCTCCTTCTTGTCCTTTCCCAATCACAACGAAGCAGCTGCTTTACATGGGCTTGAATCCTTACAATCAAGAAGAAAATGCGCAGACGTGGTGTTTTTCCATAAAATATTGGCAGGTTATATTGATTGTTCTGATCTTCTTGGAATGATATCTTTCCGTGTACCATCGCGACTCACTCGCCAAACGGAGTTATTCCACCTTCCGCAGGTTAGTACTAATTATGCACAAAACTGTTTCATGTATAGGGTATGTAAAATTTGTAATACGCAGCTCGGCGATATTGACGTATTCAATACGTCATCATTCGCTCTTAAGAAAGCAATTATTAATGATGGTATTGATTTATCATTGTAATCGCAATATATAATATATTATAAATAATATTTATTCAAGAATATCTTTAAATAATATGTATGTCTATATTATGGAACGTGTATTTACATGAAATTTTATTTACTTATTATGACTCCTTTCTTCCCAGTTCCCACCTGTCCCTATGAGTGTTAGTTAATTCTGCAAAAAAAATATATTGTTGTGTTTAAATTTTGAATGTTTAAGTGGAAACATGTAATTAGCTTTATTTTTTTTAACTTAATAATTCTGTAACAAATTTATTGTAACAGCTGTATGTTTCCTTAAAAATAATAAAATAAAAAAAATGAATATCGCATACAAGCAATTCAGAAAAAATGTTCACACATAAGTCCACTACTTTATGTATATGTGTGTTTATTGTTTGACTATATTGATTTCACTATTATATTGTATATAGCAACAGTAATTGTAAAACAGCATGTAAAAAAGTAGCAATTGGTTGTATTTTGACTATTTTTGACATTTTTAGTTACCTACTTTATTTCAATATTTTTGACTTGGTATTTTAAATATATATATTTTATTATTTTAATAATATTATTATTCTAACAATTAAAAATTATATTAAATTATTTTATTCGGACATTAATAAATTCATTAGATTTCCTGAATATCTTCAATATAGGTAGGATACTTAAACTAATGCTCATTGATTATGTATAGTATTAGATTTCTGTCATCGTACGTTTTGGCAACCCTTCGCCGGCGACATGCAGGTGGCGCTGATAGCATTGTACCTACGGCTAAACGAATAGAAATTTATTTGGTCATCTTTAATAACATTTCTAATTAATAGTTTTTATAAGGGCCTGATTTATAATAAAGAGCAAATAATATAATAATAACATTTGATTCTAAATACACCACAGAAATAATACGGAGAGATATAATGCCATCTATTAGTCTATTAGAACTTAAAGGACGGAGTGAGAGACCATTAGAGCCGCAGATATTTTGTATCCGCTGTCACCGATTTTTTGCGCTTTAAAAAGGGTTTTAAAGGGATCGGTTAATTCACTCAAGTCAAAATCCGGCTCTTATCCATAGAAAACAGTCCGGTATGAACGGGCTTATATTGTAGTTATATGTAAGTTTTCAGAATTATGATGATTGAAAGATTGGATCTAGTCCGAGCAACGTCTTGCTTTTTGATAATTTTATTTTAGAACTAACGATGTGCCAAGAATATAATAACTGTATTCATCAGCTGTTCCATAAGTTATTCATCGCCAATCGCTGCTCATCAAGGTGATTCCGTCCGGATGTCGAGTCAGCTGAGAACTCATTAAAAATAAATGGCGCTGCTGCCCACGGGACACCCGACTTCGCGACGCCTGCCCAGACAAAGCAGATATCGGAGCCCATTGTAGTTTGTGTCACGTCATTAGGTACACGAGTATAATAAATAAAATTTGTCTGAAATCAAAAGCCATTCTTTGGCCTATACACAGCATCAGTCAATCAATCATAACATACGCCGCAAGTGTATGGTGGACTGGAAAGGCAACTTGAGAATTGTCAAATACTGCAAGCGAACCCGTCTTTCAAGGAAGTTATGACGACATTATATCATTATACCTCCCTTGGAGTGAACGCGGAGACTAGGGTACAACACAGTCCACCGTCTAAGTAAGCCAATAAGCCCACGAGAGTCCAAAGCCTTACCGCGAGTCACTGGAAATAAAACCCAGCGGGCAGACATCACGCCCTCACTACCAGATCTGGACGGATTTCCCCATCCTTTAATTTGGCCACAGATTGAAAGTCGATTACGCGGCCTCTAGCCAATGTTAGCGGTATTTTAGTTCGAATTTATCGCGAACCGTGGCGCCCTTTGCCCGTCTTTCACACCGGCTCGGGTGGCTAACAAGGGTGACAGGGGACAAGGCTAACAAGGAAACAGACTCAATTCCAGGTTCGGTCCTCTTATAGGAGACTACCGGACGGCAGTTAAACCGTGAGTTTAGCCGGCCCAAAATAACAAACAGGTTATCAGGTCTCAAGCTACACTGAACCATTAGACACCTGGAACGGCGACTACGCGGGCAAGAAATAAACTGAAACAGGCTCAGAGAATGGCGTGTATCCAGATCACCAGGGCAATGAGGACCGCACCTACAGTCGCCATCGAAGCCGTGATGCTACATAGAAGAACAAGCTAGAAAAAGCGAATCAGATAAGAATATAAAGCCGGGACATGTCACGAGACATGGAAAAAGGGTAACACGGAAATCGGAGAGCTAACGCAGTTGCACTTCGACACTATTCTACTTGAATATCATTTCCAACACCCCTTCAGCGCAGTCATCCCAATAAGAGAACATTTGGACAAAATCCGCATGTTAATAGCCAACATCCCGTTCAGGAATACGAACGGTATATTTTCTATTAAGTGTGTGGTCATGCGTTGTCATCTAGAAGCATGACGAAGAGCGATTGATCGGGCTCAATTGCTTAAAATCGCAAGCTTTCCCATCAATGTTTGCATTTCTTGATGGTAAACATTTGCCTTCACTGTTGTAGCAATCCGCAAGAAGCTGTAATTGATAACATATTCGAAATAACGCGAATTTTCAATTTTCATGATTACATACACAAATATACCCTAACAATAAGGCTACAGAATAACTGATTCAAAACAGGATTACCATGGCTTTAAATTAAAATTTATTTGGAATTGAAATTTCATCTAAAGCCGAAGTTATCCGTGTTAAAAGTGGCCAGCGTGAACAAAACGGCAAATATATAGGTAAGAAACAAATAAATAAATAAATAAAACAATATAATTTTATTGACAACTGTAAATAGATTTATACAATTTTATTTATTTTCACTCACATCATAGTGAACTATCCAAATTACAACTATTACACTAAAGACTGCCACAGATTGCGGCGCACGACGTGGCACAATATAGCAATGTGGCCCAGCACTGCTAGCTGAACTACCCAACGCAATTCATTTCGTCTCGACTGCCTTAGAGAGCGCACGTGTTTGAGTATACGTCGTAAAGCGGTCGCGACAGTTTGGGAACGGTTTATGTGGGAGAAAAGGGCGGAAGCGAATAAGCGGGGAGAAAACACGGTTGCCGTGTCCGCTGTGGCCACAAAACGTGTGCAAAGCTTCGCTCAGCGGACGCATCCGCGGCAACCCACGAGTGTGCTTCTGACGTCACATAGCCATTCAGCCGGTGCCTATCGTGCGCTTGGCCCGCTATGTGGTGATATGTATGGCAGCTCGTATTGAACAAAGCTAAAGCCACGTCTGAAACGTAGTCGTGCGCCGCAGTCTGTAGCGGGTTAAAACACAGTATCAAAATATGTAGATAACAAAAATCTATAATTCAATGAGGTAATCAATATAATTATATATGTACATATATTTCCCCAGGCTGTGCCTTGGGGAAGTATTTTTTTGTCTGTTAATTATATATAACACACACAAGTCACACAACTCATATTAAAGATGCGTTAATTATAACACACAACTCATATTAATTGTTAATTATAACACCCAACTCATATTAATGAGGCGTTTTTGTTTCTATGGGTTTGTTTCGCGTGCCCTATGACGTAGAATGCACTGCAATTAGCTCCCGAACTATAAAGCCCAGGGACGGGGTTGAAAGGTACAATGCCGATGCAGTCTGTTCGGCGTTATAACAAGGTCCACTTTGCAAACGGCGCTAATATCCAATGTCGTCCAATTTGTCAAAAGTGATTTTCGTTGCTATAGAGGCCAGCTCGGATTCGTAGATATAAATCTAAATACTTGAACCTATATTATTGTCACATATTATTGAACCTAATATAATGTCAGGCAACATTAAAGTAGGTGTTAATATAACAAAACGAAAGCTACTCATCCGAATGATTACCTTAACCATGTCCACGATTTCCTCCTGACGTTGGATATACATTACAGTCTGGACCTAACGAACTTGAAGGGGACATTTAAATCGGTTGTATTTCTTTTCAAGATCTGGCAAGCAGACAAGGCCTCCCCCTCCCCCCGCGCAAACTTCCCAACCTCCCCCCTTACCAACACCTTCGCCAACTTTCACCAATCCTACCGTCCCCTTCCCTTCGGTAGTGATTGTGTCAAGTGATTATGATCGCAAATATAGCAAATGTTCCTACAAATGTTAATACAAAATTTCTTTATTCCTCAAGTGCAAACAACATTTGCACAAAGACAACCTTTCTTCGTTGGTCCCAGGTTATATAATGACATAGAAGAGAAATGGAAACACCTAAAGAACATTCAACAGTTTAAATATAATATAAATAAATGGTTATTTTAATTAGGGAGGCCTAAATCCGAAAACTTCTCTTGTTGATTTTAAAGCTAATATCGTATACATATACATACATAAAGTATTATTCATATAATCATAATATATTGTAGGGTATTTCTTATTTTTCGTTATATTTTTATAATCGTATTTATATAATTGTATTCTAATATTAATATTTTTATACCATAATATATTGATTAGTTATTATAATCGAATTTAGGTATCTATGTACTTACTATATTATTACATAAATATGACTAGGTATATACATTGTAATATTTATACAGATTATTATATTATATTATATATTAAATTTTAATTAGGTACATTTACCATTTCTAAAAATAAATCGTTAGTCAATTTAGTTCTTTATAAATTAAATCGCTAATTTTAATTGTTTACTCTGACCTGCCTAGATCAGGACATTACAGTCCTAGTTAGGTGGGCACTGGCCATTTGCTACATTTGCGTGTTAAATTTTTCCGACTTACTTTATAACATTGGTTATAATGTGGCTATATGTATAAAAAATATGAATAAAGTACTAAATAAATAAATAAATAAATATTTGTTTTTTTTTTGTATTTGCGTAGTATTAAAAGGGCTATTTTCCAATATTATGTAGTATTTTCTAAAATACGGAGAACGTGTCGATTGCACTCACACTCGTATAAGAGATATTCCAATCAAAATTTCACAATGTGGTGTCTGCCCAACGACGCATGTGGACGGAATTTCAAGTCTCTAAGTCTAACTAATATCTCGAGATTGAAGTATGTCTAGCGCCTGGTGTTCAAACGAACGTTTCAACTCTTGCCATTACCAAATGATGCCTTCATGCAAAATTTCAGCTCAATCGGATAAAGCGTTTGGGCGCCATCGTGGAGGAATACACACACACACACAGACAGATTTTTGTATTTTATTTTATTTTATTATTATTAAGGAAACTTGAATCTGATTTTATTTATAGACTACAATGCCAGTTAAAAGTATCCACTTAAAGATCGTAAAAATATACAGTCGCCTAGGAATGGGATAGGAGGAAGTGGAGGGGAATTAAAGTTATAAATTTTGTTTTAATAATATTTTATTTTATTATTTAATTATTAGGGAAATTTTATGGTTTATTTTAATATTGAAGAAAGAAAAGAAAGAAGAAATAAAAATAATATAATATAATTATTTCACTCGTCCTTGAATATTGCCTTTCAGAAGACCCGGAATAAGAGTCTTGAGCGCAGTCGCAGTTGTATTAAACAGGTCAATTTCGCTTAGTATGGCAGAAATGAGATATTCGATAAAAGTAATTATTTTGGGCGTAGTTTGTGCTTACTTGAGGTAGATGAAATAAGTCGAATTGGCGGGAAGGCCGTGGGGTACATGGAAATTTATAAGCTGAAGCAATTCAGAACAGTCGATAAAGCCATTTAATATCTTGTATAGGAATATTACATCTGAACTAACTCTTCTCATTTCTAATGGTATAAGCCCATCATGATAGTCACCAGCTTCGTTATAATCTGAAAAAGTTACATAAGACCGATAATTTCAATCTGGAATCCTAATCGTCTCAGGGGGGGGTCAAAATGAATATTTTGACCCTCCCGTCTTCATCTCGATTTTTTTCTCGACAACGACACTACAACACCTTGCTGCTCTGCTCCACACCCTCTGCCTCAGCTCACCGCAGACACACCAGTTTTCATCTAGCTTGTAACCGCTGCGCGCCTGCTCTGGACATCTTCTAACGGCGTCACCTACAAGAGAAGCATGCGCGTGTAGCCGTAACATACATGTATACGTTACGGTTGTAAAGGGTCTTCCAAGAGGGACTTCCGAACTTTGACAGTTGATAGCGGCCATCTTCTTAACGCTAGATCTCTCAAGTTAGTTGTCATTTATTCAGTCTGTTTTGCCAAATCACCATGGACGGATATAGCATTCAACAACATGTGCAAATAATAAATTTGTTTTATCAAAATGGGTGTTCTGTTCGGCCAACGTACCGCGCGCTTCGCCCATTTTACGGTCGCCATAATCGTCCTACCGAGAGGACTATTCGCAATGTGGTAGATGAATTTGAGTCCACTGGTTCAGTAAACGATCGACCAACACCCGTATGTCGACGAAACGCAAGATCTGCCGAAAACATCACCGCTGTCCGTGAGAGTGTGCAGGAGAATCCAAGGCAATCGATTTCGCGTCGCTCACAAGAACTTGGCCTTTCGCAGACCACAACTTGGCCAATTTTGCATCGTGACTTGGTCCTGCACCCGTACAAAATTCAACTGACCCAGGAACTGAAAGCAAACGACCATAGACAACGACGTGTGTTCGCTGAATGGGCTTTGGAGCAGTTGGCAACTGACCCTAATTTTCATCGAAAAATCATCTTCAGCGATGAGGCCCATTTCTGGATGAATGGGTACGTGGACAAACAAAATTGTGGAATTTTGGGACGATACCAATCCACATGAGATCCAAGAGCGTCCAATGTATCCCGAAAAAGTCACTGTTTGGTGTGGATTTCGAGCTGGCGGTGTCATCGGTCCATATTTCTTTGAGAACGACGTTGGCCAGGCTATCACTGTCAACGGCGAGCGCTATAGGTCGATGATTACCAACTTCTTTTGGCCTGAATTGGATGATCTGGCCACCAACGACATGTGGTTTCAACAGGACGGCGCAACGTGCCACACAGCTCGTGCCACATTGGATATTCTGCACGAGCGATTTGAGGACATGGTCATCTCACGTGGAGGTGATGTGAACTGGCCACCGAGATCGTGCGATTTGACCCCGTTAGACTATTTCTTGTGGGATTTTCTTAAGTCGCAGGTGTATGCAAATAAGCCACAACCCACATCGGTCCTCAAAGCCAACATAAATCATGCCATCGGTTCGATTCAGCCTGATTTATGCGGCAGAGTCATGGAAAATTGGACATTTCGGATGCTCTCCACCCAGAGAAGCGATGGCGGACATTTGAACGATATTATATTCCACACTAAATGGCATCAATAGGTCTTTCAAACGAATAAAAAATTTCGATGATATCTCAAACACACTTTGTATTATTTGAATTTAAAGATAGGAAGCGCTTAATGAAAGACCCTGTAGTTAGTTCGTTGTACGGTTGTAGTACATGTATAGTTCATTGCTATCTGAAGCTATCGGTCTCTGTTCCTACCATATGTACACATCGATATATTATTAGCGTATCGTATATCGTATATCATATCGTATAACTTATATATTGAATCGTATATCGGTGTATGTACATGGTTAGTTTTTATTCGTAAGAACCATACGAGTAGAAACACATACAACTAAACCGAAAAACAAACGATTTTTGTTTCGCCTCATATAAAAAAAAAATAGTTTTATTGATATTAGATAATTGTTGTTTATAGCAAGTTATTCTACATAAAGAAACTGAAGCACCCGATATATGCTTTTTCAGCGCGTTGAACGTTATTGCATAATATTGTGTAGTCGAAAACTCGACTTTGAGCTTAGAAAAACATCAAACGAATTAAAGGTGGGTTGAGTAAAACATCCGCTTTGGCTGTTTAACTTTAACATATATTTTATTACTTTACATCGCTTTAGTCGATATTGAGCCGCCTAAAAGAACCATCCAGACCGAACATGCTTTCTGAAGTTTTCGGAGAACCTCTCCTTTTACATTCATCAGTTCCGTACTTGTTGTCCTCTAAGTACCAGTCTCTGTGATGTTCTATCCGGGTTTTCCAAGCATCTGCCAAAAGCAATAACATATCATTAATTTTATAGAATTTGTATCTGGGAAATCTGCATCAAAGAGTTGAATCTCGAGAAATAGACAGTAGCATCTTATGATGCTCTTGTCTATAATGAAATACTACTCTCTGGTCACGAGTCGTAGGGGCTAGCATACGGCCGCCAGATGTCCGCTACTCGGCCCACGTGGATATGCAAACGTTCGAAAAAGTCGCCAAGCTTTGCTCGCGCGTAATGCTAACCAAAGGCGGTCGTCCGCACGTACCCCTCTGCCCACTTCCCTCGCACCCTATTCCCTTTAAATCGATACGCAAAAAATAAAAAATTTGAAAAACCGAACATAAAAATCTGGATTATTATAGCCAATAACTAGAAGAAAGACAAAAATTTAAAACTTATATGCAAATTAATTATCGCTCTAGCCAATCAATGCATTGCACATACAATGTTAGGCAGCTAACGGTTGCGATGCAGTTGGGCTGTTTTGACCTGCTTGTTATCTTGGGTTGGCCCAAATCACGATCAACTCGCATCCAGTAGCCTCCTCGAAGAGGGTCGAACTTGGAAAGAACTCTCTGTTTCTGTCGCAGCAAAGTGAATGAATGAATGAATGAATGAATGAATGAATGAATGAAAATCTCTTTATTGCACAATAAAATAAGGTACAATGGCGGACTTATTGCTACACTACAGCAATATCTTCCAGTCAACCAACATGCTGGTGTGAAAAGAAGAGTAGGCAACAAATTATAGCCTAAAATTAAATTTGAAATTATAGCATATAATATACATTGTGTGTGTATCTAAAGTAAAATGTAAATATATAAATAAATTTTTGAGTTTGACATATTATATGTATGTATATGTATATACATACATATTTTGATATATTAACAAATAAATAAATAAATAAATAAGTAAATAAATAAACTGCCAAAATAAGGTAAGGAAAGGGAGGGGATAACGGAAAGGTTAGAATTTATGATTAATATTTATTGTGAAAGGAAGTGCTTTTTCAATGATTGCTTAAAGGTGAACAGCGAGCTAGCGCCTCGAATAGTTAAAGGAAGCTGATTCCACAGTCGAGCTGCATGTACGGAGAAGGAGTAGGAAAAAAAAGTGGTATTGTGTTTTGGGATACGTAGGATATTATTCTGACTTGAACGAAGTGGGAGACCATGACTTCCTAATCCGGTAAAAGCCTCGTTGAGGTATCGTCGTGTCAAAGTCGTGGACATCGGACAGTATCTTCTGAGGGATCGCCTCAGGGCGCTGCTTGGCGGTTTGTGCGGCGTCAGCCAATCGACTATGCACTCCGTCGAATAACCGACGGGGTCTGGAAATTATCTTATAAGTTTCCTCAGCAGCGGGAGTGGTTGCTGATTTGATGTCAGCTGCTCTTGAAGCGAATCATCGGCACCCGATCCCGCTTGAAAGACGGTGACAGTACACAACGGTCCTCGATAAATTAGAACCGAATTACCGCTAACATCAACTACAGTTGATAGTCACCTCAGGAAGTTTTAACGAAATATGATCGTTCTATCTCCCGTGAAGTAAACGCAGAAGACTTAGGAGAAAACAGTCCACCGTCAAGCTCCGCCACATGCCCGTAAGAGGCGAGATAACCAAGGTATGTTACCCAGCAGACTTACACTCACACCCTTACTTCCAGTTGCGACCAGATTACTCCGGTCTCTCGACTGGTTACGAGTTCGAGGTCGCTTGCGCGGTCCTCTCCCTTACGAAGCGGAGAAACGGTGTAACCGCTAACATCATATTGAGATGTCAACCACAACGGGCGAACCCGTCACCGCAGGACGTTTTAACGATTCATCGTTCTATCGACCGTGCAGTGAGCGTAGAAGACTTTGGACATAACAAATCCGACGTCTAGCTACGCCACAACCCGTTAGAGACCAACGCCTTACCGCGAGTAGCCAGGTATGTTACCTGGCGGGCGGCAACTCGCGCCCTAACTACCAATTGTGACCAAATTTCTCCGGTCTCTCGATTGGTTCCGAGTTCGAGGTCGCTTGCGCGGTCCTCTCCCTTACGAAGCGGTGAAACGGAGTATACCGAATCTATCGCGGACCAAGGCGTCCTTTGCCCGGCTGTTCACCCAGGATCGGATGGCCAATGGTAATTTCAAGAGCAGTCGCCGTAAGGTAGGCAACCACCCCCGCTCTACCCGCAACCGCTAACATCAGGTAGAGGCCGCGCAAGCGACATCGGAACTGTGACCAGTCGGGAGGACGGAGAATTCCGGCCAAATCTAGTAGTGAGGGCGCGAGGCCGCCCGCTGGATTCATGTCCTAGTGCCTCACGGTAAGGCGTTGGACTCTCACGGGCATGTTGGCGCAGCTAGACGGTTTGTTAGGTCCCTAAGTCTCTACCTTCAACCTACGGTTGAAACAACGATCATCATTGTTATACCTTTCTGGGGTGACGGGTTTGCCCGTACTCGGTGACAATTCTAAAGTGTACATACAATGCGTGAGGCGATATTGATTCATCGATAAAATTGGGGAAAGTATATGATACCGTATGTTTTTGAGGAATGGATGCTCTAAAAACTTATCTCTATTTAATGTAATAGCTTTTTTAAAACGTTACCGATATGATCTTGAATAGGACCAGCATCGCCGCCGTATTCCTTCGGCAAAACTGACTTAGAAATATGTTTGTACAGTGACTTTAGATTATCTCGATTATGTACGTGGATCTAAAATATAAAAAAATACAGTGTTATGGTAGTAACCTTACGTTCTTCTTGCAGTCATTGCCCATGTTTCCATGTCTAGAACGTCATCCAAAGAGCAACCGGTCATGAGATATTAGTACACACGGAATGCCTTCCTAAGTGAATTATTTATTTATTTATTTTATTTATAAAGCCATTTACTAAAAAAAATACAATTTAAAAAACAAACAACATAAAATAAAATATTATACTATATAAATACTTAAACGACAGCTAGAAATTAAACAATTATAAGATGATCTTTATTGTCCCATGTCGCCTAACTAAGCAGAGCTTGTGCTTAAGCGGCCATTCTATATACACACTGTACATTAATTAACATACAAACAAAATCTCAAATAAATAAATTACATTTTTTAAAGTACGGAATACGTAAAATTATTAAAAAACATGGTAGTTATTAAATAATTAGTTTAAGTAAACATAAAAAAAATAATCATATTCAAAATATTTAATAAATAAATTTATAGAGAAATAAAAAAACAATGAATATATTAATCAGAGACCACCATAATCAAATAATCGGTTATAAAAATAATTCTAAATGTCAAATAACACAGTTTAATCAATTGTAAGATCAGTTACCATAACTTAGCTACCATTACCTCTTTTACTCTTATATATGTGGCTGTATTCGTTTTCTCTATACTTTGCCAGATTGCTTGCGTGACTCCTAATTTTTGATTATGCGCAAGTTATTGTACATAAAACTGACAAACTACCTTTATAAACTATCTATCCATTTTATCTACTTACTTACTTATTATTATTATTTGTTGACTGGGGCTTTTCTAAGGTCTTTATGAGCCTTGTAACACTGCGACTACTGCTGATCTATTGTGTTTCCCATCTGCTATAATTCTGCGTAAAGCCTCGTGTCATTTAAGAACCGCACAGGCTTTTGGCGCTAGATTGTTTCACCTCCTCAGGTTGGTGGTAATGACCACCCAAGTGGGTGTATCTTTTACGCATCGGTGGGCCACACTCACACATGAGGTGCTGGGAAGTTTCCTTTGCCCCATGGCAGAACCTGCAGATTTTTGTGTCTCGGAGCTTGACGTTGAACATGTGTTTGTTCAGGCCACAATGCCCACAGATTTCACTGCAAACAGTCGCAAAGCTGAAGAATTCGCCGTACTTGCCAGCCCTTGATCTAATAGAGTTCCATCTATTTCAGAATTTAGATAACTTTTTACAAAGGAAAAAACAACTTTGAAGAGTCGGTGAAAAACGCCTTCAAACCTTTCATTGGTTTCTGTCCAAGAGAGTTTTACAGCAGAGGAATAAGGCAGTTCCCATTAAAAGGACAAATCTTCATATATAATATGGGTCAATATATCTGGTAATTAAATACATATTTTATATTTTGGCCATACATTTCGTTTATAGAACAATATAGGTAAGGACCCAATGTTATCATCTCTTGACGTTCAACATATCTGCGAAATATATTTAGGTCCAATATTTTTTTTGTTGAGTTTAGGCCCAATATTGGATATGACACGGAAAAAAAAGAAAAAAAAAAGACTTACCCTAGACTTATTTTTCTCGGTAAGGAAAGTTTTCAATGTATTTATGAATGTCTCTAATCCTACCGGTGGATTGATGAAGTGCGCTCCCTTTTGTCTGAACGGAAACCCTTCCTGAAAATTAATTTTTCGGTGAACGTCACTTTGTTTTCGCGTTTTATGTCATTGAAGTCATTCAACAGAGTCACCGTACATGAATTTATACAAATGGAGTACCTTCATAAGCAAGCCATTAACCATTCTCCTAACCTGCATCCTCATGATTCTTTTAATTTCCTGGTTATCACAGATATGTTCACCGATTGTCCCCGGTGTCAAGGCCCCGAAAAAGCGTTCCAACCGTTCAAAATGGTAATTTAAACAAACCATTTTTTTTGCAGTTGCTGTTTTAACCTTTGGCACGTGTCAATAATTTATTTATTTATTTATTTTAAGGAAAACCAACAGCCATATAAAATATTAAATAACAACTTAAATAATAAATGATAGCCAATAACAGGTTCTCACATATAGAAACAGTTTAGAGAATATGGAATTGCCAGCAAAAACGCTTGGCAGGGTCCGGTACTATAAATTTACAAAACGCAAATAAAAATTAAACAAAAGGGACAAGAAGGCAAAAAAACAATATCGAGAAATCGAATACAAAACAATAATAACAATAAAGAAAAGCAGAAGAGTAGGTACTAAAAGAAATTGTTGCTGAGGATACGTCTCGCTGTTACAACACTAGTGCTAAATAGATCGATATCAACGTCGCCGCAAATCAGTTTATTGAGGTTGTTACTCGCACGCCACATAAAGGTGTTTTGCATGTAATTAGATGTAACAACAGGTAGCCGAATTGGGATGGTGTGTCTCATGGATTTAACCGGGGCATTAAAAGATAGGTATGATAAAAGTTCGGTACAATCTAAAGAACCTTGGGCAATTTTTTGCAAAAAAGTGAGGTCACCGATTTCTCGCCGTTTTGCCAGTGGAAGCAGGTGGTCTTTTTTACATAATTTGACATAGTCGTCTGAACTGTATTTGTCTTTGGTACGGAAACATAAGTATTTAAGGAACTTCCTTTGGATGCCCTCGATGCGATTGGAGTATTTAAAGTACATAGGGTTCCATATTTGAGATGCATATTCCAGGTTGCTACGTACCAGAGTACAGTAAAGAATTTTAAGAGTTTTAATGGATTTGAAATATTTGGTACTGCGCATAACGAATCCAAGAGCTCTGGAAGCCTTTTTAACTATTTTGTCTACATGAGTGTCGAAGAGCAGCTTGGAGTCGTGGTACACACCGAGGTCACGAATGATAGAGTCCCTTTGTAACTTGGTACCTTTTAGGACATAGTCGTGTAATACAATATTTCGCTTTCGAGTAAAAGTGACCACACTACATTTGGATGGATTTAAATCTAAGTGGTTCCAGGTACAATAGCGCTCGAGGCGTTCAAGGTCGGCTTGAAGTAGTAGAGTGTCGACAGGAGATAGAATCGTCTTGAAAATCTTCATATCATCGGCGAAGCTAAGAAGGTGTGAATAACGGAAACACCTGTCAATATCGTTGATAAAAATGATAAAAAGCAAAGGACCTAGTAAAGATCCTTGAGGAACACCACTTGGGATGGGGACCCAACTGGATGTGTAATTATTAATAACTACAGCCTGCGAGCGATTATGGATATAAGACGCAAACCATCTGAGAAGATTGCCACAGATGCCAGTCTTCTCCAATTTGCTTAAAAGTAAGCTGTGCTGAATCCGATCAAAGGCCTTGCTATAGTCAGTATAGACCACGTCAACTTGGTGACCTTTATTCATGGCATCTGTAAGAGCTGTATTTAGAAGGACAAGATTAGAAACTGTCGAATAAACATAAAATTTACATTGAAATTAAAATAAACATTGAATTTAATTTAGAATAATTCGAAAAATATATATTATCTTTTTTTCCGTTTATTGTTTTTCCTATATTCGATCATTTCGATTTACCTCGCGCACACTTGGAGGTATGGACTACAACAGGCAAACCCGTCACCCAAGGAAGTATTAATGATAGTGATCGTTCTGTCCGAGGTGAACGTAGAAAACTTGGGACTAAACACTATCTAGCTACGCTAACTCTCCCGTAAGAAGCCAGCGCCGTGCAACCAGCAAACTGACCTCGCGCCCTTACTACCAGTTAAAAAGCTTAAAACTAACGTAATTAAAGGATTTTTGTGTGTGTGTTTAGTGCACTTTGGGAAGGGCAATATTTAACCGATGGCGAGTGTCATGGATTACCATTTAGTTCACGTTTTGTGACGTTAGATCTCGCGTAATAATAATAATAATAATAAGAAAACTCCTTATTCTTAAGAAAAGGCGAGCTTATTGCCTGCAGGCAAATATTTTAGAGCTAACCTATACTATTGTAAGAACATTATTTGCGAGTAGACTACATAACTTAACCTATATAAAGAGTATGACAAATAAAATAAAGGAGGATAGAAAGAAATATATACTTTACTCTTTGTGGGCACAGATTTGCCACATCAAAATAATCTAACACCTATAAGGACGCTAAAGTTTTAAAAGGAGGGGAATGGGAGGGGAAAGGGAATTTATCTGGAGGATTTCAAATGCTCTCTGAGTCTGTTTTTAAAAGTTGTTATGCTTGGCGCGGTTCTCACATTTTTCGCCAAAGCATTCCAAAGACGGTCTCCATGCACGGCGAAAGAGAATGAGAAGAAGTCACTGCTGTGACTAGGGATAGAGAGTAGCAGGTTGTTTTTTGATCTCAGAGGGCGTCCATGAGCCGATAGTGCAGTAAATCTACCGGTAAGATAATTGGGAGCGACACCATCCAAGATCTTGAAAAGCATACAGAGAACTCGCTTGTCACTTTTCTCCCGGGTCGACAGCCAGTGAAGCTTCTCTCTGTACTCCGTGATATGGTCAAATTTTCTGAGGCCATGGATATACCGAATGCAAACATTTTTGAGACGCTCAACTTTGGTGGATAACTCCTCTGTGAGGTCGAGAAATGCGATATATCCATAATCCAGAAGGGGCATAAATTAGGCACCGAAGAATATATTTAGCTACCATAATTAATATAATATAGTAATGATTATATTGTGTAAATATGATTATTTACAGTGACTTCCATCATTTTATATGACTAAATATATATATAGTTACACACCTGTGACAGTATGGCTAATTTCTTCATCAGGCTCGGTGTGACTTGTGCAAAATGACCAAAGTGAACATTGGTCATATCTATGAGGTGCAAAAATCCGGAAACGACGCCAATGTCGTCGTTGAGCAGAAATAAATCTGAGATCATCATACCCACTTTCATGGGATCCAGTATATGGTATTTGTCTGAATCGAAGATGCCTATTCGAATCAGAATAACTCTTGGCTTGAGAGGATCGCGATTCGGCAGGGGTAAAATCACCCTTAAAGAAATAAAATATATAAATCATCGAATGTTGAAAAAATGGAAAAAAAAGGTATTGTTGAATCAGAAATATTTTTAACCCTGGGTATGTAGCTAAAGTTCTTGAACTTCTATGATAAGCTAACCATTCAACTTTTAACAACCATTGTTTTGACAGTTTAATCAAGATTATTGTAGATATAGAAAACAAGGGATATAAATTTAGGATAATCCTTACAAAAACGATAATTTATTTACCATTCATATACTACTAAATCACAAACCTTAAATAGCAAATGTTACTTTGAGATCAGGCACTTTTACTTATAATGACTAAATCAGGATTTATTGTTTAGAAAGTTACTTTTTTTACTTTAGCGGCTAACCAACGGTTAAGGAAAGTATTGTGAACGCGCATTTTTTTTTTTGAGACGAAGACGGTAATATCTATTTTGAGAGATCAGTAATAGGGTATTAAATATTATTTTTTCCCTTTATAATCTATACAGATCCCACCCGCTTTTTTCCATATCGGCAAGTACAGCTGTCCATTCATTTACTTATCACTTACTTCAGGCGCGGATCTATTGGGGGGGGGGGGGGGGCGGAGGGGGCGACCGCCCCCCTATGAAGTGTGTTTTTGTGTGGTCATCACAAGGCAAGCCATCGGCGAAAGTGTTTCGGTGCCATTATTTTTTTGTTGTTGTGCTCGCGCGACCCGAAACTTGACACCTACAGCCGGGGCCTACAACAAGTGTTAATCTGTCATCTTTTTGTTTCGCCGCTAGATACTGAACCAGTGAAACTCACTAAGGTACCTTGTTAAATGAATACTTGTTCTCGACCACACTCACTAACTTTCAATTTTATATAAAATCGCAAAACCGACATGTCTAATAAACGCGCGTGTGACAAGTGCAAAAAATTTCTCTCCACAAAAACGGAAGAATTCCTACAGTGTAGTGAGTGTGGATTATCATATCACTTTAAGTGTGGGCCTGGCGACGAAGCCGAACTCCGTGGATTAAGAAGCCACTGGTCATGTGGAAGCTGCAGCTCAAAAGTCACTATCAGGGATGCAGCTTTTGAGGAACAAGACCTGGAACGTCTCTCAGTAAAGGAGTTACTGATTCTGTTCAATAAGCGGTCTGAACTGATATATGACCTCCAGCGCGAAATCCACGAATTAACCAAGAGCAAGGATCATTTTAAGGAGAAATACGAGTCAATCGAAGCCGAGCTCGTAATCTGTCAAGAACAGCTGGCTGGGCATGATAAAAATATAAAAGAAAATCGGGAGGAGATCGACGACCTCAAACTACGTGTCGTCCAAATGGAGCAAAAAGGACTTAACTACGAAGTGGAAATAGTTGGAGTAGCACCAGGACTAGGAGACAACGGAACATCTACTCGAATATCCGAATCGGAGGTGATAGCCGCAATCGGAAGAAAGCTGGACTTGGACCTGGAGGACGACGTAGACACGGCATATTGGAAGCAGCATCGTAACGCGAAGAAGAAATCCAGCCTCATTGTAAGATTTCGCTCCATCAAGGGACGAAATAAATTGCTTTCAAAGAAAAAAATTACACTAACGAACCAAATATTGTCTGCCAGCAACGATCAACGCATCTACATCAACGAACATCTTTCCCACTACTTCAAAGACTTACTGTGGAAAGCGAAATCAGCAGGAAAACATACCTTCAAATACATCTGGTATAAAAACAATAAAATATATGCTAAAAAAAACGAAGACGACAAAAACATAATTCAAATAGTTAGTGAAAGTGACCTGGAGAAACTTCTATAAACAACTGCTATCTGCTGAACTTACTCTGAAATTCTGCTGCCGATATGGACTTTGATATTTTATCTACACCAACGTATCATAATAGTGAACATAATTCATTCGGAAAATGGCATGACACGCTGCCGAAGACTAATAAAAATTTATGTGTATTGCACCTCAACTTACAGAGGAGTAAATCTAACTTTGACCAGTTACTGGTGTGCCTTCATAGCGACATTCACAAATTAGATATTATTTTAATTAGCGAGCCTTGGACTGATCCACAAATAGCTAATCTATACGTCATTAATGGGTTTCACAAAATAATTTGCGCAAGAGATCGAGGTACGGGTGGAGGTTTGGTTTTATTTATAAAAAAACACATACAATTTGAGCAAAAAGACATAAAATATGACGAAATGGAAATTATCATTTGTAACTTAAAATGGAACAAAAAAAATACTTCAATATTTGCTGTTTATCGACCTCCAAATTCAAACGATAGCACTTGCTTACAAAAAATTGAAACACAATTCTCGTCATTACCTAAGGGCGATGATATTATATTTTTTGGTGATATAAACTGGAACATACATTTAGAAAATAAACCGCACGTGTCAAAATATTTAGACATAATGGCAAATTATGGTTTGCAATGCTATATAAATACATTCACGCGGGAAGTCATCGTACAAGGATTGCTAAAACGTTCCTGTATCGACCATATCTTTATAAGAAATGAACGTGACAATATTAACTCGGCAACAATTAAATATAAAATTAGTGATCATTATGCCATAGCGGTCAACATTGGTACTGATCATGGGGGCGACATGACCGGCGGGGAGCGGAAGATACGCGTATTTGACAACGGACTAATAAATAGCCGCTAGACTGGGCAAGCGTGATGTTGGGAACAAATGATCCTAATAAAATGATAACTAATATTGCCGACATATTCACTCAAATATACAGTGAATGTACTAAAGAATCATCATTTAAAAATAAGAGAAACCCATTTTTTAATGGGTGGATCGACTCTAATATTATAAAACTAATGAAAGAAAGAGACAAAGCTTATCATAGGTGGAAAAATAATCAGAATAATGAATTAAATCGTAAAAATTATGTTAGTCTAAGGAATAAAGCCACGAACGAAATAAAAAATGCAAAAAGATGCTTCTACAAAAAAGATTTTGAAAATTCTAAAGGAAATATAAAAATGACTTGGAATAAAATAAATAATTTAATTGGGAAACAAAAGCAGTCTTTAGATGAACCAATAATAAAATACTTAGGAGAAAATAAAAGTCACGGAAATATTGCAAATGAATTTGTAGAAAATTTTCAAAACAACGTTAAAGCCATACTCCATAAATGCGACAAAAAAACATTAGATTTAAATTCAACTAAGCCAATAGACAGAACTATGTACATTCCGAAAAGTAAGTCAGAAGATATTCAGAAAATTATAGCTGGTTTAGATGCCAATAAATCACCTGGATTAGATCAAATTAGAGTAAGAGATCTCAAATTAATTAACAAAAAGATTAGTCCTATTATTAGTAAAATTCTTAATCTGTGCTTAGATACAGGATTATATCCAAATTTTTTAAAGATAGCTTTAATAAGACCTGTATATAAAGGCGGTAATCACAAGGATTACAACAATTATAGACCCATCAGCATTTTGTCAAGTATTAACAAAATCTTTGAAAAATATATCGCAGGCAAGGTGCAGACATACCTAACGACTAATAATATTATCAATGAAAGCCAATACGGGTTCCAAAAAAATAAGAATACCGATCAACTCCTATCTAATTTTACAAACCACGTAAATAAGTGCCTGAATGACAAAAAACACGTCATAATTGTCCTTGTGGATTTTAGCAAGGCATTCGACACAATTAATCATGATCGACTCATAAGGACCCTTGACGATGTAGGTATAAGAGGCAGATACAAAGAGTTACTGCGCAGTTACCTAAGTGATAGAGAAATGGCGGTAAAAATAGGGGACTCGATTGGTAAAAGTGTTAGGATAACAGAGGGTACACCACAGGGCTCCGTATTGGGACCTATGTTTTATTTGATATATTGCAACACTATATCGAATATATTTTTTAAATCAAAAGTGTACCAATTCGCTGATGACACAGCGATAGTGGTTGAGCACGATGACGTAAATACTGCAAACACAATCATGAACCAACAATTCCTACAACTGTTGCGCTGGTCCCATGACAACGGCCTCGTTATCAACCATACGAAGACAAAGGTATTGTACGTCACCTCTCCCTATAAAAAAAGGGGCGAGATAGCTATTAAAGCACACTCGTATACGTGCATTCACGATAACGTATCACATCTAAACTGCTCCTGCAATAGTCTAGAGGTTGTGAGTACACATAAATACCTGGGCTTAATGCTTGACAAAAACTTTAATTGGGAAAGTCACATACTTCTACTGTGTGGAAAACTCGGGTATTTTTTAAAACTATTCTTTCACCTGAAATCCATAGTACCTCATAATATTATGAAAATCATATACTTTTCACTTGTAAATTCTATACTAGGATATGGCATTCAGGTATGGGGACTTACATTTCCCACGTACGTTAGGAAAGTGGAAAATATTCAAATTCGAATACTGAAACAAATGGCACCAAAAGGCTCAATACAAATTAAGCAAAATAATTACACAGAACTCTACTCCTCAATTGATGTCTTGCCTATAAGTTTCTTCGTATGGTATAAAATTCTGCTTGACAACAACGAAAACGGTTCGTTACGAATACCTGCCGATCATATACACAGAACTCGGCTACGTGAAAAGGGGTATTTGAAATATAACAAGCAAAACAATTATTACGGCGATAGAACTCTTGAATTCATTGTTCCAAAATTATCCAATCACTTTTCAATAAAATTAGACAACTCAATCAGCAAATACTTACTAAAGAAAACATTGAAACTTATACTACTAAGCAACCTAAATAATGACTTACCCAGGCAAGCTAATTGAAATAATTTAAATATTATGTAATATAAATACTATAACAGAGAAATTAAAAACTATATTAGTGTAAATTAGCATAAATATGTAAAAGAAGTAGCATAACTGTGACAAGTAAAAATTCTATTAGACTAAATTAGCATTAACATCAAGTAGAATAATTATGGTAAACCAAGCTAATTAAGATAAGTTAGGTTAGGTTAGGGCATAAGTATAGATATCTAGTATGAATCATTTCATTAGTGTAATCATTTGTTATTGTAATTGTAAACAAAGTAAGTATACCAGGATAATTAGTATAGGTTAGGTTAGATTAGTAAGTAGGCATATCAATTTAGTGGAAAAGCATATTTATAAGTGTATATTCAGCTAGTTATGATAGGAGATATAGGTCAGATTAGGTTAGGTTAGGAAGTCAATGCATCTACTTAACGTAGAAAGTTATAATAGTTAATAAAAGTATAATAGGTAATAGATAATATAAGTCAGATATAAACACATTATTGTTAGTTACCCACTGAAAAGGCACTAGCCTTAGTGGGGAACTGTGACATGTAATTTGTATCTTTTTTTATGAATAAAGACTACTACCAAAAAAAAAAAAAAAAAAAAGAGGATTGAAAAAAATGTTGACAAAAAGCGGGCAAGTTTCCTGAATGACGATTACCTGTGAAAGGGAGTTAATGGGCCATTGCTGAGTTGGCCACGAAGACCCATTCTGTTCAGGGTTGATCACACTCACGGGTCAACACCTATCCGACGGCCTCCACGCATGAAGTGCGAGCCCGGGTAGCACTCTGGCCCTATGGTCAGTTTCCCCTGGGAATTAAACTTCTGGGGCTCCTGGCCGGTCTGCGCACCGTACGACGTAAGCCAATCGACTGTGCACTCTGACTTGACTAACAGTCGGGGGAGTCTGGAAGCAGTACTGTTTCCTATAGAGCGGGGGTGGTTGCGGACCTTACGGCGACTGCTCTTGAAACGACCATCGGCCATCCGATCCTGGGTGAACAGCCGGGCAAAGGACGCTGTGGTCCGCGATAGATTCGGTATACACCGAACTCGTAACCAATCGAGAGACCGAAGTAATCTGGTCACAATTGGCGTTGGCCTCTTACGGGCTTGTGACGTAGCTAGATGGTGGACTGTTTTGTCCCCAAGTCTTCTACGCTCACTCCAGGGAGATAGAACGACTAATCGTTAAAACTTTCTGAGGTGACGGGCCCGCCCGCTGTAGTCGACAACCCAAGTTGACGATTACTTACAATCTACAGATTTTATCGTCTACCCACAGCTGACGATTATACGTCTACACTGACGACTAAACGACTACACTGATACTTTTACACCTACGATTACAATCTACTTTTCTAATAGGAGATTTGAATTTGCACACGTGCGGTGTGCCTGCCATTACACCGCGCCACGCCAGCCGTGCGCGATCGCAGATACGCACGGCGCACTGTTGCCGGCTGCCCACCCCCACGGGAACCAAAAAATATTCTAGATGTTCTAGATCTGGCCAACGAATTCATCTACCCTGGCGTACAGCGCCTCATCCTTATCATGGCCTCCTTGCCCGTAAGTGTGGCGACTGCCGAAAGAAGTTTTTCAACTCTGAGGCGACTAAAAAACCTGGCTACGATCCACGATGGTAGAGGATAGGTTAACAGGGTTGGCACTCCTGCATATTCATTTTGATATTTCAGTAGACAAAGAAAAGATAATTGAAAGATTTGCAAAGAAAAAACGCCGAAAACTGCAATTTGTAATTTAATTCTGTGTTATGCACTATTACGTATCATTTGTTCATTGTTCATTTAGAAGTAAAATAAAAACGTACAAGTGTATTCATTATTTCTTTTCCCTTTTTATAATCCTTAGTTACTTAATTACCTATATCTATTCAGTATATTGGATGCTCTAAATTCACACTACAATGTATTTTAACTATCTATAGACAGAAACCCACCCCCACTGCCCCCCCCCCCCCAAAACAAGACGTAGATCCGCGCCTGACTTACTTTTATAAATTAAAAACTTCCCTAAAGATAAAAATCAACCTTAAAATTGTGCCTCCCGGCTTTCCATCTCATAAGCAATCCTTGGGTGGCACAATTCATTAATTCATTCTAATAAATCTTTGCCAGGTCACTTCAAGGATGGTAAATAATTAAAATACAAACAAAGCTCCCATGGAATTCACCGAACGAAGTCGGGCTCATCATAACATATATCAATTTGCAGTAAAAAGAATAATGTTTACCCCATTTCCATAATGTCCTGCATAATGCGATTCATAGGATCTTTCCTCCCCGCAAGTTCAGAAAAGGTGCTCCGTAAACTGTAAAACGTATCCAGCTTTTCTTTCGTTCTTTCAAGGCTGAATTTGCACCCTCGTAAAAATGCCAGTAGCCATTGGTCATCTGTAAATAAAAATTGAAGGGGAATTAAGGCGACATGATACTTGGGAACGACCATATATAAAGAATTTTAGTTTTATGAGTTTTTTGAAAAATATAAGCATTAATTTAAAAAAGTTTCTAAGTGAATCCCTCGATAAGGAACAAATTTAAAATTTGGACTTAAAAAAGCTGCTCATTGACTTGGACATTAAGACTTTAAAATGACTTAAAAAACTTTCAGGCGCGATTACTCCTACAATGTAAGCGGTGAGTGTGTTTTATTATGATTTCATTATATTGACTGGTTAATTGTTGTCAAGGGCAGCACCTAGCCACATTTTTTATTTAGACCCAAAAATAATTACAATTAATTAAAACGTGAGAGCTCTCTGACAGTTACGCTAAATATGCTTTACCATTAACACCCCTATACCACCACTGCGTAAAGATAGTTATTCTGCGCAAGCGCTGCTATAGACCGTTCAGTAAGCGCCTGGTCCCCGGCGCGAGCGGACGTGGAACCTGCGCTTGACGCATCTTCAACGCTGGATTTGTATTGGACCCCACTTATTTTTTCACGTGTCCGCCCATTTCGGATATTTTTCTAAGGTCTCATGTCGCCTTAATATTATGTTATTATAGGTAACAAACCATATTCTTGCCCTACCGTTGAAACCTAATGTTGAATGCTTGAATATAGAAAGAAGTCTTACCGAGAAGACAATAATTATACTAAATTAAGGAATCAAAAGAAATTATATTAACATAAAAATAATTCGCGATCACGGCGATTTAAACGATTCAATGGAAGAGTTCGAGTGAAATGAAGAAATAAAGGAAAAATAAAAAATTCTGAGCAAATAGATTTTTAGTCTTGGTCGATATAGGAAAGACGGAACTATTCTAATAACTGATGTCGATATATATGTCAAATAACACATTGTTTCTTTTTTAATTTAGTTCATCATAGCTTGCTTGATAATAATATTATGCGTTATTACACACATACATATATTACACACATACATACTCTATTATTTATTACTATTATTATTTATTCCATAGCCGGCGATTGGGGAGGGGGTAGCCCTCGCAACCAATACGCTGCTGTCGGTGCCACTGGATTTCGTTCTCCATTCACGATTCGCTTCCATTCTTGACGATTTTTTGCCACGTCTCGAGCATCCCTAGCCGATAATCGTTGATTCTTAAGGTCGTCTTTGATGTTATTTAGCCAGGTTTTCTTCGGCGCCGATCGCTGAATTCTCCATTCTGTCGGACGGTCTCGCCAAAGAAGTTTACGTGGCAAGTGATTATCGTTCATTCGGCAAACATGGCCGAACCATCGTAGTCGACGTTTTTGTACTTCTTCTTCGATCGTTGTTACTAGATCGCATCTTTCTCTAATGGTCTCGTTTCGAATTCGGTCGCGGAGTGAGACACCGAGAATCTGCCTCTAGCATCGCATTTGGAAGACTTCGAACTTTTTGAGGTCCGATTGTAGTAACGTCCACGTTTCCGATCCATAAAGAAGAATGGGAAGAACCAACGTTCGGTATAGTCGTACTTTGGTTTTGATGCTAATATTCGTTCGTAATATAATTTATTTATTTATTTAGTAGTAACACATCTAGTAAAAAAATAATGTCATATTTGATTAAGATGTTAGCAAGAAATTGATGCGACATTATTTTTAATGATTGACACAGTCGCCTAACTAGGCCTAGGCCTGTTCTAAGGCATTTAATAATATTAAATAAGATAATTAATAATATTAAACTCTATTATAGCATATTGAAATGACAGAGATGTACTTGTAATTATATGTATAACACCATGTTGAATATGAATAAATAATAATATATTGAAGTAAATACAGTATATACATTAAAAATAATAAAAAAACATGACTGCGTCTGTTACAGAAAGTGAACTACTGTATTTATAATTATTTTTATTGCATTATTTTTTGTGAAATATTTGTGGTTTATGTATTTATCCGTATAGATAGATGTATATTTCCGGAATGTACTTAATCAGACCTATCATTTGACACTAAACACAATATATTTATGTTTATTTATTGACATTTAGACATTTAAACAAGTATTTTGTGACACTGGAACAGTTTAGGTACCCTATGACACTAGGGACGACATAGCGATTCTCACAATATCACACACTTCTAAATCGTTTTAAGCGTCTAGACGTTATGGTGGAATAAAGAAACGGAAAACATACATAGATGAATCCTGAACACATAACAATTCTTTTTTAGGCAGTCGTGTAATAATAATACGATATTGCTATCAAGAATACTTGCCAATATCACCGATTGTGTTAGTGTGTGTACGCATCCAGAGAGCCGACATGTACCGGCCCGGCCTGTCGCGAATAAAATGGACGATGCTTCTTTAACCCTTTGAGGACCATGAGTTTTGCAATAGAGTACGGTAAATTTTAATACATTCAACTGTTAAAGGGCGATGTAGATGTCATGTATATCAAGTTTTGTGAAAATTAGTTTAATATATCTATACAAATCTATACTAATATTATAAAGAGGTAAAGTTTGTGAGTTTGTGAGGACTTTTACCAATAGAAAGCCACGATAGTTGTGAGTGTGATAGGCTATATATTAATCCAAAAAATGGAAAGACTTTTTCGTGGTAGTCGGATTTGCAAAGTAAGTCGGAGAAAAAACAGTCGAATGAAAACGTTTCTTACGAACGCTGCCTTAACGTTGAGAGATATATGATTGAGTTCTAGAGAAAAGTTCTAGAGATTGATAATGCCTACAAAAAAAGTCGGCAACAGTATATGTCTAACTTTTATATTTATTTTTTTTATATTAAAAAAATAATTTAAATCGTTAGGTCATGTTTATTGGTCATATTATCAACAATTATGAATTCTTATCAAAATAAGTAAATTTATCGTCTCAAGTGTGTAAAACATAAAACTTTTCCTTTTTACTGCATAAATGGTTAAAGAGATAATACGACATAGGTATGGAACCGCGACCGTATTGGAACTCCTGAAAGACAATATATTTTGGTACCAAATAATAACATTACATCTAATATAGTATACAGAGAAGTTTTGAACAATTAAAATAAACATAATTTATTCAATCATAATCATTTCATACACTCATTTGAAACCCGGTAATATAGACGAATTGGCATGCAAATATATACATACTTATGCAGTAAAAATATAACCCTCTTTTTGGCAGTGAGGAAATAAATCATAGCACTCAGTACTAACCGAACCACACTCATAATTTAATCACAAGTAAAAATGTTTACCGCCCAACGAAGTGGGCATGGGTTAGCCAGTTTTTTTATAAATTGATGGAAAATATGTGACCCTCTCCATAAGAGATGCAAGTTATCACTTAAATTTTAATTATTTATTATTCAACTCAGTGAGTACAAAAAAAATAAATTTAAATTGAAAAACATGCGGTAAATATTTTATTTATTTATTTTAAATCACGAGAGTTTGTTGGCCACTTACTTATTTTTTTTTATTTTTGATTCTGATTTCTCAAGAACACGAAAAAAATATAATTTATTAATTATTCGTACCTACTACATAATTTATAAAATGATTTTTGAAGTTATTGTACACATATGTCCCATGGTCCTTCAACAGTTAACTGCCTACTTTTTATGTGGTGGCATTTGTTACTCTGTATATTTATTCACTGTGGCATTTCGGTGCTTATTTGTATTGGCATAGAAAAGAATGCGCTTGTTGAACACTTTTGTGTTGATGTTTCAAGGGATCTCGAGGTACGAATACATTTAAACAACTCACCTAATCGAGCTCTCAGGTGCGGTTGCTTAGCAGCCCAGTTTTTAATATGCTGGATACCCTGAAGTACTCTATCTGGGTCCTCTCCTAGTTCCTTTTTCGATTTTTTGGCCAGTTCTGGGGAGAGCTCTCTTATACCCATTTTTGTATACCTATCGGTAACACTGCAAATATTAATGAAACCAATATCCATATCTGCAATATAATGATAAAAATGTTATCAGAGATAACCGTTATGAAAATTAAAGTCTCGATAAGGTAATGTTTATGTTGGAATGTCCATGCGCTAATTGCTGCTTTTCCATTTGAAGTTGTAATGTGTCTCACATCATTGGACACACGTATTTAATACAGACATTATAAATAAATCGTACAGTATATATTTAAAGTACAATGTATTTTACAAAAATACATTGACAGTATATTTTCTATAAAAGTTCATATGTATATTAACATTATAAATACATTGTGATGTATATTATATATATTTATATTAACTATACTTATACATTTTATTATTACCTTATCGTATTATTTATATTAATTTATCATTTGTGCACGTGTATGTATGTATATATGTATGTATGTTATATAACATCATATATCTTAAATACATCTACATAACTCATAATGTGGCTTCCCTATCCCTTTCCCCTTACTTAAACCTGCATTTTTTACATAGCTCATTGCGCTGTAACAAAAGATTTAGTTTAATTGTGATAACTTTTAATTGGCCTTTGATTTGTATAATATGTGTTAGCATTAAGTATAAAACGCTGTAAGTTTTCCGAAAAATAAAAATAAAATTATAATAAAATTATAAAAAAAAGCGATCAAGTGAATTTTTTCGACAAATATTATTTAGCTCTCTAATTTAACCAAATCTGGCCAAATTCAAAAACATTTGTCCCTCAGGCAAATAATTTAATTTAGCTATTTTAAATATTGTAATGACATAAATAAAATAAAATAAGTTATCGATTTGTATTTAATTATACATCATGTAGTGGCAAATCCAGCGGTCAGCGGTTAAACCGATCGAAAATCTGCCACCTTATTTTAGGGTAGCCATAGAACGACAAGGTGCAATTTTGGTGGCACCCAGGGGTGATGTGAACCGGCGTTTTACTGCCGATGGCACACCAGGTACTCGTAGAGGCGTGTCTCTCCTCGGCGAGTTGCGATACAAGGTGACCTTAAGCTCTTGTATCGTACGGTCTCCTTTTGCAGATTCCGCAGCGATCTCTTGTCCTATTTGATCGATCTAGTCTCCACTAGTTTGTAAATCTAGCCGCTCGCATAATTGAGGCATCAAGGTATAAGCTGTTATTGTCGCTTACCGTTTGAAGAGCAGTACTGTCCTGCGAAGCGTAGATATCGTCGGGTCGGGTTATAAACTCGGTCCTGTCGAAGTCTGGTCTCGCGAAGTTCTCTCTTGTGCACTCAATTATCGAAAGTTTTCCGAACACTGACTCCAGTATTTTTGTCTCTACCGCTTGAAGGTTGAATAAAAAAACTGTTTTGTTATGTCACTTTATAATTCCACTTTCAATGTGGCTCAAATAAATTATAAATTCAATTATTTCTATTTGTTACATTGTATATGCGTGAAAGAATGAACATTTTAAAACAAAATTATGTTACTTTGTTTTTTGTTGTTATTTTCCTTGCCTCTCGTTTCCATGGTTTCTCTCGTTTCCATGGTTTCTTTAATATGCTATGTTGGTGATTCACTTATTCAAAACTGTAGAATACATATATTCACGGCTTTGTTGTGTGCAATGTTTACGGTACTATGAATATTTTAATATTATTGGTAGTTAATTCTAAATAAAACTATTTTGCCGAGACAAATCATAAAGTAATCGATTGAATCAAATATGATTACTTTGAGCATTGAGCATATAATGGACTAAGATGGTCCGTTTATTGAAAGTTTGTATTATTTTTAATGAAACCTTCATTACAATGCGTGTTTTCTTATCGCAGAATGAAAATAAATCTACTTTTATAAATGAGATACAAACGGATTGACTTTGTGAAGTATTCAGTATTCAATTTATTTATTCATAATATACAATATAAGCATGAATAATCAAATAAAGCTAGTTATCACATAGTAAAATTCATCAGTTGCTAGTAATATATTGACCGAAGAAATTTCCAAATGATACTATACGACGCAGAAGAAATGTAGGAAACGACTAGCCATTATGTTCTTGAGGCTTCAGAATACATAGGCCTATGGACGACTGCAAAATCGGGTAAGGAGGTGTCACGAAGAGTCAGATTTCTTAACCACTGAGCTGATAAGCCCGTTCAGTTGATATAGGTTGTTGCGCAATATTGTCATAGTTAATAAAGCAGTCCCCTACCCGTCACTTCTCCTTATTTCACGAAACGAGGCCTCGTTTCCGCCAGGTCGTCTTTTGTCGTCTCGATAATTCGCATTAATTTAATGAAAGGAACGAAACAACCGATTTTATAACGGCTTAGGAGCAGTGATAGCCACCCTGAGACGAACCCACCTCTTTCTTGCCCCCTCCGCCCCCGTAGGGCAGTGGTTTTCAACCTGTATGCTGCGGCACAGTCATGTGTCGCGAGTATCCTCCTGATGTGCCTCCAGGTTTTTGAGTTATTCTTCATCAGGTAAGGAAACGCAACTTTAACATTTGTAGACTTAGCAATGTAACTTAATGCACAAAATTTGTACATTTGTATGTAGGAGGTTATCTCCGAAACTACTTATCTAATTTTAAAAATTCTTTCACTGATGGAAAGTCACATTAACGACGAGTGTCTTAGGATACATTTTATTGTGATAAGTATTAGTTTTAATTACGAAGTCAGGATATTTGTAAATCAAGTCGGAGGAAAATGTACTGGCGATTTCCTTATTGGCGTGCGCTTACAAAACGGTTTGATATAGGTGAAAATAATATTAGACAATACTTTGGGCTTAAAGAGATCTATTAAAAATCCTGAAACAACAAATATCCAACTTTTATATTTATGCTACAAGAACTGCTGTTTTTCCTTAAAAAAATAAGAAAAGAATTAGGCATTGTTTAGTTAAATACATTAGAAGTAAAATTAGAATCCTTAACAAAATAAATTATTTCATCATCACGAGTGTTAAATGGAGATAAAATTAGGCATATACTGTAAGTTTTTAGATAGTATAGTTTTAGAGATACCATGAAATTAGTAACGCGTCGAAGAACCTTGAAATTACTAGCGGCGATGCGGCGGCTGGCCCAGCAAAGTCAGCGTTCAGCGAAAGGCGGAGGGTGACGAGAGACAAGACGCGTACGTACGTCTACCACATACGTAGCGTGCATCAGAGAGGGACTTTTAAAATTATTGCACTATATACCTAAATGTAGCGTCTAAAAGGTTCACAACTTAAATTCACTTAAATACTTAAATTACAAAATAATACCTAAATTGACAACTCGATTCGAAACTTTACGCGAAGCGAAGCCGCAGGCAAAAGCTAGTTAGTGTATAAAAGAGGCAGTATTTTAAAATCATCCGCGGCACTAAGGGGTGCTGTACCCGCCCACCAAACCCACTCGTATGCCGTAGTGACGCGATTAAAAAAGTGCCGTCAACATGAAAAGGTTGACAACCACTGCCCTAGGGGTAAAACGGCGCGGGGCGGGGTTTGCAGTGAAACAGGTACGACAGCGGGGCTTTTCCTTGAGGACTGTTTTCGCCAGTTTCTGAAACTTGTCGAATGGGGATAGTGTAGACGCGGGGTGTGTCCTGGAAAACTTGGATTTTCAATATAAGGTGCTGAGCACTCGCACGTTATCCTTTCAGGCGCGTACAGTCGATGTAATAAACAACTAGTGATCTCGATGCATTTTTAATATTGTTTTTCTCTGAATCAGAGATTTACTGAAATTATTAAATTTAGGTTGTTCCTCTGAATATTAAATACATAGGTACATATAAAATATAAAATATTATAGAAGGTGAGTTTTTAATTAGTGACACCTCGTATTGTGTGAATCAGTACGACGAACAAAGCAGCTTTTAATAAACAAATTTGTATTTTTTTTTTTTGACGAATTTCAAAATTTTATTTATTGAAGAAAGTTTGAGATGCGTTGAGTATTGCTAATAAACAATATTAGCGATATTTTACCTACCGTCAGATAGCGAATCGTACTTACAGCTATATATGCTATCTTTTTAATCTGTTTCAAATAATTTTAAAAAAACATTTAAAAAATATATATTTTTTAATAAATAGGATAGAAAACGAATTTGCCGCGTGAAATTTGTAGGACCCGAAGTTTCGGTGACGTTGCAGCCGCCGTTGTCTAGGGTAGACCTAGGGGAGTAGGGGAGTCTACCCTAGACAACGGCGGCTGCAACGTCACCGAAACGTCGGGTCCTACAAATTTCACGCGGTAAATTCGTTTTCTATCCTATTTATAATGTCAACAACCGCGATAGTCTTCGATTTTATATATATTTTTTTGTTTTTCCTAAAGTCTTATTAAAAGTTTCTTAGTTAGTCGTACTAATTTACCCACTACAACGATGTTACTAATTAAAATATCAACCTGTATATTGAATATTAAATACTAAATATTGAATATCAAATACCCGCTAGTAAATACATGCATACATAGGCATACATCAATGAAAATAAGTAATTTTGTACTCACTTGCAGAGTTTTTATAACACTTTCCCACATATACCATACGAAAGATTACTACAAATGTAACATTTCATTCTATAGCTAAGCTGAAATACTCAGCTGAAAAAAAGTTATAGAGTATTTATTTATTTATTTATTTAAACAACAGATCTTTTTTAAACTACAGTACATTATTAAATTATCACTATAGGCTCCATAGTAAATAGTAGCATAAAGAGAGTACCGCAGCCCAATATCTTCAGATCAATACCGCCTAACTAGGCTTAGGCTCGTGCAAGCGTACCAAGTGAAAAATGAGTTGTGCTTACTTCAAAATACGTAATCAATGCAAAAAATAAGTATCTAAGAGTATTAAAAATGAACCAATGATGAGGTGAATCGTAAAATACTTACAAATCTTTATGCTACACAACCGTCAAAACGATTCCTTCATATGAAGTTCAAAAAAATTCTGGCACAGTCGCCTATTTTACCTATTCTTGAACATACAAATTTGACTTACCTACCTCGAATTATCAGATGATTTACTCAATAAGCTGGAAAGATTTCAGATTTTTCATTTGGCTATAACCAGAAGTTATAACAAACCGTGTTGTAATGAAACACGGCAATAATCACCAAATCTCTTTATGCTACTACCAAATGTAATAGCATTATATTCAGTCGCAAAAAGGAAAGCATCAACTTCAAATACCGCGTGAATGGTGAATATATCCCTGAAGTTCAGTGCATTCGAGATCTTGGGGTACAACTGGATCAAAAGCTGACGTTCGATCAACACATCAACTGTATTGTTAGCAAGGCGTTGAGGACTCTGGGTTTTGTTAATAGAATATGTAAACCATTCTCGAACATTAACATCTTTAAAACGCTTTACTTTTCCTATGTTCGTAGCACCTTAGAGTTCGCATCGCAGATTTGGAATCCGCAATATGGCGTGTATAAAAATAGGGTGGAGGGCGTCCAAAGACGTTTTACTAGATACCTGGACTATCGTGAGCACTTGGGACTTGGAACCTACGAGAGCAGGCTGAACTATTTCAGTATGTGTTCACTGAAAGACCGCCGCACAGCGGCTGATATGATATTATTGCATAAAATAATTCACAACAAAATTGATAGCCCTCATTGGTAAATAAACTGTCGTTGTTAGTTCCACCACGAAGGGTTCGCTCTCCTCATACGTTCGAAATCCCTCGTGTGAATACTAGTTACGCCCAAAACTCTGTTATGCACCGCTTGATGACCACATATAATAGACGATTCGAAGATATCGACATTTTTTACCTGAATCAACCTAAATTCAGCGAAGCTGTCCTTAGCTCACTAGGCGTCTAGGAAGTGATTACACAGTGAATATAATTTGAATATCTATATCCTATCCTACATATACCCCATCCCTCTCCTTTCCTATCCTTACAATAGTTCAATTGCAATTTAATTTAATTTAATTTAATTTAGTGCAATGCAATTTTTGATCTACCGTATAAGAAAATAATGTAGGAAACAATTAATCGGCCAGCGAAACTGTGTATTAGAATAATTAGTAATAATTAATGAAGCGCTGTATGTTTCCCGAAATAAATAAATAAATAAATAAATAAAACAACAAAAAAAATGTTATATGATGGACGCCACCGTTTCTTCTATAGCAAAAACGGATGTAATACCAAAGAATGTAAAAAAATGTTTATTCCCAGATACACTAACAACACTGATCTCAGATGGTGGGTTAAATTTTGATGTTCATTGGATTTGGCTCACAGAAAATCTTTTTACGTCAGAAAACAAAAAAGAAAACACGCAAGTATGAAAACAGTCAGTTTTTAATCCACCAAGAAGGCACGGCACACTCTGCGAAAATACCGTTTTCCCATTGTGTCGCGTGTGCGTCGACAGCACACGTGCTCCCGCCAAAGACTTGTGTGTTATTTCCTTCACATGGAGGCAAAAATTCAGGGGAAATTGTCTTGTAAGATAAACCACTCACATTACATGACCGTGAAACAGAGATGCCACGGGCTGTGTGCAAGGAAAAAAAATCAAATAGAGTTGTCAACTACAACGGGCGAACCCGTCACCTCAGGAAGTTTAACGATTGTTCGTTCTATCTCCCTGGAGTGAGCGCAGAAGACTTGGACAAAACAGTCCACCGTCAAGCTACGCCACATGCCCGTAAGAGGCCAACGCCTTATCTGCGAGATAACCAGGTATGTTACCCAGCGGGCTTACACTCACGCCCTTACTTCCAATTTATTTATTTATTTATTTAAGTAATTCAAGAATAATTTAAAACAATTTTAGCTTAGGAACTATGCACAGCAATATTTTAAACATTGAATAAATAGCAGAAAATGAATACATTGCAAAGTCCAGTGACAACGCCACCTAACTAGGCCGGGACCTGTTCTAAGGTGAACCTTTAATTTTGTGCGTGCTTGTTCAATATTGTGATTATTACAAAAACAAAATATTTTTGTAACAAAAAAAAAATGCGACCAGATTACTCCGGTCTCTCGATTGTTTACGAGTTCAAGGTCGCTTGCGCGGTCCTTTCTCTTACGAAGCGGTGAAACGGTGTAAACCGAGTCTATCGCGGACCACGGCATCCTTTGCCCGGCTGTTCACCCAGGATCGGGTAGCCGATGGTCGTTTCGAGAGCAGTCGCCGTAAGGTCCGCAACCACCCCCGCTCTATAGGAAACAGTACTGCTTCCAGACTCTCCCGACTGTTAGTCTAGGGGGGGGCTAACGGGCCCATGATGAGTTGGCCACGATGACCCATGTGTCCAGGGTCGGTCACACTCACGGGTCAACACCCATCCGACGGCCTCCTCGCATGGGGTGCGAGTCCTGGGTAGGACACTGGGTCAACCAGTCTCCCCTGGGAATCAAACCTCTGGCGCCCCTGGACGGTCTGCGCACCGTGCGGGGTTTGCTCCAATCGGTTGTGCTCTCCGACTAACAGTCGGGGGAGTCTGGGAACTGTACTGTTTCCTATAGAGCGGGGGTGGTTGCGTACCTTATGGCGACTGCTCTGGAATTGACCATTGGCCATCCGATCCCGGGTAAGAGGCGGGCAAAGGACGCCTTGGTCCGCGAAGATTGTACGGTCTGCGCACCGTGCGGGGTTTGCTCCAATCGGTTGTGCTCTCCGTTTCACCGCTTCATAAGGGAGAGGACCGCGCAAGCGACCTCGAACTCGGTACCAATCGAGAGACCGGAGAAATCTGGTCACAATTGGAAGTGAGGGCGCGAGTATCTCGAGCCCGCCGGGTTTACTCCTGGCTAACTCGCGGTAAGGCGTTGGACTCTCACGGGTTGTTGACGTAGCTGGACGTAGAATGTACTGTCCAAAGTCTCTACGTTCACTGCAGGGCGATAGAACGACTAATCGTTAAAACGTCCTGTGGTGACGGGCTCGCCCGTTGTAGTTGACACCGCAAGATGTTAGTCTAGGGGGCTAACGGGCCCATGATGAGGTGGCCACGATGACCCATGTGTTCAGGGTCGGTCACACTCACGGGTCAACACCCATCCGACGGCCTCGCCGCATGGGGTGCGAATCCTGGGTAGGACACTGGGTCAACCAGTCTCCCCTGCGAATCAAACCTCTGGCGCCCCTGGACGGTCTGCGCACCGTGTGGCGCAAGCCAATCGATTGTGCTCTCCGACTAACAGTCGGGGGAGTCTGGGTACTGTATTGTTTCCTATAGAGCGGGGGTGGTTGCGTACCTTATGGCGACTGCTCTTGAATTGACCATTGGCCATCCGATCCCGTGTAAGAGGCGGGCAAAGGACGCCTTGGTCCGCGACAGATTCGGTGCACTCCGTTTTACCGCTTCATAACGGAGAGGACCGCGCAAGCGACCTCGAACTCTGGACCAATCGAGGGACCGGAGAAATCTGGTCACAATTGGAAGTGAGGGCGCGAGTATCTCGAGCCCGCCGGGTTTATTCCTGGCTAACTCGCGGTAAGGCGTTGGACTCTCACGGGTTGTGACGTAGCTGGACGTTGGATTTGTTTCTGTCCAAAGTCTTCTACGTTCACTGCAGGGCGACAGAACGAGAAAATCGTTAAAACGTCCTGTGGTGACGGGCTCGCCCGTTGTAGTTGACACCGCAAGTTGTTAGTCAGAGTGCACAATCGATTGGCTTACGTCGCACGGTGCGCAGACCATCCAGGAGCCCCAGCAGGTTGACTCCTAGGGGAAACTAGCCCTAAGGCCAGAGTCCTGCCCAGGCTCGCACCAGATGAGTGTTGACCCGTGAGTCTGACCGACCCTGAACAGAATGGGTCTTTTTTGGCCAACTCAGCAAGGGCCCATTAGGAAAAAAATATTAGTTAAATCTGCGTTGATCCTACTTGAAAATGAGGAATATTTTTACCACAAATATCACGAACACTTGATATTTGAAAATCCACAAAGAAAAAAAAACGCCGCATTATAAAAAATGGAATTATTACAGTATAGGAACCTTTCTCAGAAATCGGAAAAATAAAGAAATACTACTAGACTTGATCATTGTAATGCTAAATTTGAAAGAAAAAAGCTTCGGACGCGTAAAATTTCGAAACCAAATTTACATAGAAAAAAGAAAGTTTTTTAAACTCAGTTTTTAAGGTTGTTTTAAAAAAAAACTAATCTAACCTACCGCCAAATAGGTGTTTATATATTATTTAAAATAAAAGAAAACCTACCGAAATGTATGGGTTTGACGCTTTTTTTAATGCCTATAACTCGCTTATTTATTGAGACCGAATAAATATAATTGCAGATTCGTAATCAGCGTGGTGAATATAGTCTGGTGACGTATAAATATCAACAATCTAAAAGGGGTTCCTATACTGCAATAATACCATTAACTTCACTCCGCCGATCACGGCGGTTTTTCTGCCGCCCGCAAATTTCTCCAATCTCGCTCGTTCGCCATCTTTTTTCGCACGGACCAAATGTGACAGACAGGCCGAATCATAGAGACGTACAGTTCGACCAGTATCGCCTCTAATAAATCAAAGAGCGACCAATCTGCCAATAACGAACGAAAACTGCGCAACACTATCTGTCAAACTTGACAGTTAAAAATATCGCGAATATTGTTTATTTTGATTAAAGTATGGAAGGAGTATTCGGAAAGAGCCAGAAACCGCCAGAGAACATAACAAACACCGGCAAACCACGAAATTAAGGTTCGGCGAACATAAACGACACAAAGGCGCGGAAAACAAAGCGGTTTTTGTTACAAGGTTCATTTTTATTCTACGGAAGTATTTATTTTTTTTTATTTTTATTTTATTATTATTAAGGAAACTTACAGCTATTACAGTAGAAAAATCTGAATTTTATTTATAGATTACAATGACAGTTAAAAGTTTCCACTTAAATATCGTAAAAATATACAGTCGCCTAGGAATGGGATAGGAGGAAGTGGAGAGAACTAAAGTTATAATTTTATTATTAGGGAAATTTTATGGTATATATTGAATAAAGAAAAGAAAGAAGAAAAGAAAAAATATAATATAATTATTTCACTCGTCCTTGAATATTGCCTTTCAGAAGACCCGGAATAAGAGTCTTGAGCGCAGTCGCAGTAGTATTAAACAGGTCAATTTCGCTTAGCCCAATATTGCAGAAATGAGATACTCGATAAATGTAGTTATTTTGGGCGTAGTTTGTGCTTACTTGAGGTAGATGAAATAAGTTGAATTGGCGGGAAGGCCGTGGGGGTACATGGAAATTTATAAGTTGAAGCAATTCAGAACAGTCAATAAAGCCTTTTAATATCTTGTATAGGAATATTACATCTGAACTAACTCTTCTTATTTCTAATGGTATAAGCCCATGATAGTCCCCAGCTTCGTTATAATCTGAAAAAGTTACATAAGACCGATAATTTAAGTTTTTTAGGAACATGTTTTGAATGCGTTCGATCCTATTGATGTGAATATTGTGATCACGTGTCCGAATATAGAGCACGAATGATGTGGCTGGAAATACGCTAAAGTAAAAATGTTCATATTTTCTCTCTTCTGTTTTATGTCCCCTCTTTATCGTCACCATTTTACGAGTTTCCGAACCACTAAATTTTCATAGCCTTCCGCCGCAGTCAGCTTTTGATAATTCCACTCTTATAGTACCGACTACATGAGCTACTCTTTCAGTGTTTTCGCGACAAGTTGCTATAATTATACAGGAGGATTGTTTAATTACTGATATCATTGAAGTTAGTTAATCAGTACGAGAAAATAGGCAACTTTTATTAGACATTTTTGGAAAAAAACATTAAAAGAAAGACTTGGCTGAGAAATAAAAGTTTGACAAACGTTGAGCGTATATGTAAAATATCGCGAATAAACACTTTTTATTTTATTTTTTTATTTTACATATACATATACATTCAAATGCATATGCACAACAGAACATTAAATGCCAATTTAGACAATGCCGTTGTATGCTTTTAAAGTTATATACACATCTGTATGAGCCCAGGTTACATAGCGCATACATTAAACGCAATGATTTTAAATGCATTTCAGCATACGCTTCCAGATCCCAGTAACCTTGCTCGTTGGAGCTTTGCCGAGGACAGTTCATGCCCCCTTTGTAGCAATACCCCTTGCACAGCCAGGCATATTCTAGCTGGCTGCAAGGTGGCCTTAGATCAAGGACGGTACACTTACCGCCACGACAAAGTCCTTGCTGTTATTCGCGAGGTAATTAGCCTCTCAGTGGCTTGTGCCAATAAGGGTTTGACAGTACCCTCCAAACCCCCAATACAGTTTGTGCGGGATGGCTCTAAAGGCAAAAAACATTTCACTACAAAACCTTTCTCAATAATCGAGAAAGCTTCAGATTGGATTCTGGAGGTCGATTCGGTCTCTAAGCAGTATAAATTCCCTGAAAGTCTCGAATGCACAGCCCTGCGTCCAGATATAACTCTTTACTCTCTATCTCGGAAGATGGCCCCTCTCGTAAAATTAACTGTTCCATGGGAATCAAACATCCCAAAAGACCACGAGTACAAATTAAATAAATACCATGATCTCGCAAATGCCGTTACCCGGAACGGCTTCACTGCTCACCTTCACGCGGTGGAAGTTGGCGCACGTGGCCTGCCAGCTAAATCTCTGTTTCACCTTTTTAAAGATCTTGGTCTCCCCAGGGGAGTGGGGGTTTAAGGGGGAGTTGGAGAGGGTTGAAGGGGGGCTGGTGACGGGTTTTTGGAAGGGGAGGCGTTGAAGGGGTGAGTTAGGGAAGGTTTGGGGGTTGGTGAAGGGTTGGGGGAGGGGTTGGGGTTAAGAGTTTGGCGCTGGGTGGAATGGGGGGATTCTGCTTGCCGGGAAAGTCTTCGGGTGAAACAACCGTTTTTTTTTGTCGCTGTAATAATTAGGTGATTTTAATATCTACAGTACAGTGGCTCACTGTTCGTTTCTATCTAAAGGGTTATGAAAATTTATCACATTTAGAAAATCTAACCTTATTAAAGTGGAAACGTCGTAACATCGCATGTACCCCTTCGTCGAATTTCCCTTTTTAGGGTTCGTTCTTTTTAATTATTCACATGATTAAGCCCACTGAAATATTGGACGGCTGAGATTGGTTATTCAGTGCAGGCTTTCGTTCCGATTGATCATACAGGGAGGGATTCGTCACAGATTCCTAGGGGAGCAGTCGTATCGTACACTCGCGCATATGTGCACGCTCGTAGGCACGCATATTCGCCAAGGAAATGGGTCGGTGTTTGTCCGTAGGGAGGGCAGCGGAGTCATGGATACGATAAAATCAAACAACTAAATAAAGACCTCTCGGCGGACAATTGACCTAGCCTAGATTCAGAACATACATTTTGTAGCAAATGAAATAAACTTCAAAGGGATAAATCGAGTAAATATATTAAAAAGGATAAAAAACACGACTGCTGTTACAGAAAGTGAGCTATTGTATTTATAATTATTTTTATTACGTTTTTTTAAGAAATATCTATGTTTTATGTATTTATCCATGCAAACATGTATATTTCAAAAATCTACTCACTCAGTCCTTTATATTTGTCACTAAACACGATATATTTATATTAATTTTTTAAAATTTGAACATTTGAACATTTATTTTGACAGTTAAGGTACCGCATGACACTCGGGATGACATAATTATTCTAACAATATTACGCACTTCTAAATCAGTTCAAGCGTTTAAAAGTTATGGTGGAATAAAGAAACGGAAAATATAAGAAGTCGTTTCGTTGGGCAGTCCAGTCCGTAATTTTGGAGCAATCTGCTGTATTTCATGCTTTGTTGAGTTGAGTAACTGATTTAGGATTGATTTGATATACTTTGTCATTCATAAACAAAAGTGAGGTTGTAATGGAAATAAATTGATAAATAAACATGAGTTGCAGGAGGATCTCTCTCTCGTGTCTAACTTATACCCAGATATACAACCTTTCTAATTCTGATGGTTTTCCAAAGATCACGTTTTTTGTTGGCATGCCGTAGGAATTCCTTATTGGTAACCTTTGTTATTTATAATAAAAACCCTCTTGTGCAGTGGTATTACAGTCTTTACAGGTCTAAGAGACCGAGCTGTACTTGGGGCTAACTGAAGATTGTATTTATATCTGATTTATTCAGAATCTCACTTACTTAATACGTTAGGTCCTGAAGTGTGGTGGGAATGCTGTTAGGCTGAATTTCTGGGTTCCTTTCTTATTGCACCGTGTATTCCTTTCTTATTTGCCAGCTGATTCTGGTAACAAAGGGTGTACCTCAAGGCTCCATTCTAGGTCCATTTTTATTTTCAGTTTACACCAATGACTTGCCGGGATATGTGTCATCTAAGGATGATGACTTTACGCTGTCTGCAGATGGCACATCTCTTATCTGCCGTAACAAGGACAATGAATCAATAATAAATTTAATTAGTTATATGATTGATCAACTCTTGATTTGGTTTAATGCTAATGAAGTACTTCTAAACGTTACAAAATCAATAATAATTCCTTTTCACTTAAAGCCTGCAAATGTTGGTTTTTTAAATGAATAACATGACTATTTTGAAATTGACATTACAGAAGATATATTAAAAAAAAATAATAATTGACTGAAAATTGCAATGGATTACGGACTCTCATCAATTAGCCATTATGTAGTTTGATATACTCTATTCCAAAAAATTAGAAGTCTTTGTGGTTTTGCGGCTGCCAAATCAGTATATTTTGCGTATTTTAACTCATTATTGACTTATATACAACTACATATTTTGGGGAAATGCCTCAAACAATAAATGAATATTGATTTTCATCATCACGATACGAGGAATAAATCCAATCTCCACATAAACCGATAGCGACTTAGCAAAGTGCGATACAGTTTTATTCACCAAAATTTGTCCTTCTATAATAAGATTAGAGAGCAAATGAAAAGCCTTGGAGAGGACCAATTTAAAAAGATAATTATACATAATTTGGTAAGAAACCCAATTTATGGTACCTATAAGGGAGTTTGAAAATTCTGAGTTTATTTTATATGTCGATGATTAATGAAAAGCGTAAAGTTTTAAACATAATGGTATTATGATAGCTGACATTTTACTTTTCATATAATTTATTATACATCTATTCAGTTTAAAAAAAATACGAAGGCATATTGCTGGATTGACAATAAAATATATATTTTTTGATTATTCTACATAGAATTTGCATTTCTATTTTAATATATTATTCTCCCTGACTCTGAAATCACATAGTATATTTTGATTATTTGTATGTAGGTAATGTTGAATGTACTATTACAGCCATGACAACTATCACGATAGTTATGTTTTTATTAATTACATTTTTAGCATTTAATTTTGTGAAGCATCCAAGTGTAGGAATGCCTATCTACTGGAGTAGATAATCTTTGTAATCTTTCTTTTGCAAAAGAGAGCACTTCACAGCATGTATGAGGTAACGAACAGGACTCATGCAAAATAATATTTCAGTAAGGCAAGGGTAACAAATATGTATTAGGCGTTCATGTACCAGTGTTCGAAATTTAAATTCTAAGCGTCAACATATACTTTGAAATTTTCTCAACAATAAATTATAATTAAATATTAAATTTTGTGAATATACTGCAATTCGGCGATTAAGTAAACCGACCAGGTTGCCACAAGCCTAGGAAATGGAAATATTTTTCTGAATGTGTCGAGCTCGCCAAGACGTGTGGCCGACGTGGCGGGTATCGGGCTAAATATCTCCAATCATGATGAACAAGGGAAACGGACAACCGATCCGGATGGAGAGTGATTGGAGAGGCGTATGCCCAACGGTGGGCGAATGCGCGCTGATGATGAAGAAGAAGAAGAAGAAGTGCCAGTGTTAAATGTATGCTAGACAGCACCTGGCAGAAACTGCAATTAATGCGGACATTTACTGTAACCATACACGCGGTAGATCCTTTTATGCGTACCCCGAATACGACTGGCAAAAGTAAAGAAAAGCTACTTATTAGACTAAATTCTATAATCTACTCCCAACCACTGGAGGACGCAAAATTAAAAAAAAACATGGAGATGCCTATCAGGCCACACTTTCTATGATCTGGACGAACTTCAGGGCTATGACTTTTCATATATTGTGCCCACTTAAAATGATTACAAAAAGTAGAGTCAAACTGGTTATTTTATTTGGTCTTATATCTGTACATACTTTATTTTAATTATTTAAATATTTACCGAAAACTTGAATATTACGATGCATAACTTTTACTACGTATCTACACGAATTATTGAGTATTTCCGTTATTAAGATTCTATTTTGATTATTTATATTAATATTTATAGTTTGACGTTCTAGTTGTTAAATTCCGGACTACATATGAATGTTAAGTAAAGAGTAGTAACGAGACTTACTACCTAACACAATTATTTTGCCATGTCCAAATGGCTTTTAGCCGTCAATTGGAGACGACGAACGCCTAATACAATATACAATATTATCGTGTCTATTATACAGAATATTCAGCATCGCATCGGTTGCTTGCTAGAGCTGATGTGAGCTGGCATGTAAATATCTGTCCTACATGAGACGTCAAGTACTACAAACTCACGAGGTAAAATCCGTCTTCGCCTTATTTATTAATAATAAACTCTTTATTTGAACTTAAAAAGTATACAAAAAAGGCGAGCTTATTGCCACATATCAATGTATTACAGCTAACCTAAACATAGTGGTACATGCGCGCATTGTGAAAATAAAGATTATTACATAACATACAGACAAGTGGAAGAAATTAAGACTAATAGTGCCCGAGGAGAGGAAATTGGGGGAGGAACAGGAGAGAAAGGGAAGCACTGGTTACTTCTTAGAAAGGTAGTAATCCTTAAGGTGAGTCTTAAACGATGGTAAAGAAAGCGAGTTTCGTATATTTGCTGGGAGATCGTTCCAGAGTCTTGCACCATGGACACAGAAAGAATAGGAATAGAAATCACTATTATGACTCGGAATTTTTAATAAACTGTCAGAGGCTGACCGAAGTACGAGACCGTGGGAACTTAGTGGTTCAAAAAGCTCCTGGAGATAGGATGGTGTTAGTTGGGTGAGTACACGATATAGGAGAGCCAGTATATGAACATTTCTTCTTTGGCGTATTGGCAACCACTTTAACTGTGCCCTATAGTCGGACACGTGATCATACTTACGTAGACCGAAGATGAAGGAGAGGCGAGAGGAGAGACTGTGCAAGAGATTTTTTTGTGTCCATAGGAAGAAATCTTCTGAGTGTTTGCAGAGGGTGAAAACTAGCAAATATTTTACAACTTACCTCGTCCACGTGTGGTTGCCAGGATAAATGTTCATCGATAATTAGACCAAGATCTTTCACTTTATGCGACAATGGTATGGTGATATCGTTTAGTTTTAAAAGCGGAAGGGATTTTACATTTACTCTGGAGAGCAATTTACGACCTCCAATGAGTATAGCCTGGGATTTCAAAGGGTTGATTAGTAGACCCATCAGCGCACACCATTTACAAATGGCCTGAAGATCAGAGTTCATGATGGCGATCGAGGCATTGATGTTTTCGGGAGAGAAATGATTATATAGTTGGACATCATCTGCATACAGATGAGTATGTCCACGAACTTGGTTGGAGATAGGATTTATAAAAATTGAGAAAAGAAGCGGGGACAGAACCGCACCTTGTGGATGTCCAGCTGTTAGATTAACCCATTCGGATGATCGATCGCCTACTTTTATACGCTGTTGTCTGGCTCTGAGATAGGAGCTGAACCAATTAATAACGGTTTGCGAACAGTTGAGAGTTTGTAGCCGTGCAACGAGCAAGTCGAAGTCGACAGAGTTGAAGGCGCTGTTAAAGTCTAAGAGAACAAGCAAAGTAAGTTGTCTCTGGTCCATAGCTTTACGTGCGTCGTCGGTTACTTTGACAAGGACAGAGGTAGTGCTATGACCGGGACGGAAACCGGACTGATAGGGATTTAACATATTGAATTCAGAAAGGTAATCTGATAGCTGAGAGAACACTATATGCTCCAACACTTTTGAGAGAGCAGGGAGAATAGATATTGGCCTGAAATCATTTGGTCGCACAGGATTTGATGTTTTAGGAAGGGGTATAACGTAGGCATTTTTCCAAGGAGCTGGGTACGAACCAAATTCTAATGAGGAGTTTTTTATGTGGGTAACGACTGGAAGAATACATTGGATGATACGTTTGAGCATATCTACACTGAGATCATCCGTTCCCACGGCCTTAGATTTAATCCGGTTTAATGTTAGTAAAACCGTTTCAACAGTAGCTGGAACAAAGTGAAATTTACACGGATTGACTGGCACACTAGAATTGGCAATATGGGTGGTAGCACGGGTCTTTGCTATATTATCTAGTAGAACCGGTGACTTTGAGAAGTGGTTATTAAGAACGTCTATATCTACATTGGGATCTACAGGTCCTTTACATTTACCAATTCCAAGTTGGTTCAGCACTTTCCACATTTCTTTGGGAGTACAGTTTGCAAGCGAGTCGTAGATGTAACATTTTTTTGCGTTACGACATAGTTGGTTACAACGATTTCTTAAAGTACGGTAAAATTCCCAGTTGTCAGCTGAAGGATTACGCTTAAACTTAGACTTGGCTTTATCGCGCTTCAACATATATTGCCGGATGGAATCGTTGAACCAGGGAGCTGATTGATGTCGAACTTTAGCAATTTTCACAAGGGCATGCTTGTCGTAAAGCCTGATGATCTTCGTATTAAAGATACCAAGTTTCTCGTCGATAGTAGGGCTCTGGAAAACATCCTGCCAGTCAAGTTCCCAGGCGTCGCGACAGAAAGCTTCGTTGTCTAAGCGCCGAATTATTTACTTTATTCCATTATTTACCTGCTGAGTATCTAAAACCAGATAAGGAACCCTAGAGATGAAGAATTCGTTAGGTAAAGAAGTATCAACGTACAATTATTATTCAAGACGCATAACAAAGGGGGAGCTTAGAAGGGGAGGGGATGGATACGTGAGGGAGGGGGTCTTCTCGTCGATGTATAAACAGATTGCCGTTTTTTTTCTCAAATCAGTTGATTCGTTTAAAAGTATGATTTTTATGCTTTTTCAAGTTTTGTTAAACAAGAACGGATTGCTCCATCTATTTTTTTAAATATATCAGTCATGATATAGTTAAAAAAAAAAAAAAAAAAACTTTCTTACCATAGAAAATGTTGACTTAAGAATTACATTTTTTTATAAAATATAAATATACGAGTACCTATATGTTCCTACTAATACAAAATACAACTAATTGGCGAAGATAATAGAAAGTCATAGTAATGTCAATAAAATGGTAAAAATGTTAAGGTCATGTTATTTTAAGGAATTCAAAATGAAAATTCTCAGTTATCTAATAATAATTCTTTCATATCATACAATTCTTTCTAAATGACATACAAGATCTTGGTCACTGTTTCCGTACCAAGTAACCACAGAATTCAAAGTGTACTCGCCTGACTTTGCTCCGACATACTCCGACTTTTTAGGAATTCAATAAATGTTACTTTCCAGGCCAACTAATGGTCAGGAGTATTGTGTTTTTTTGTGAGATGCCTATTTTAATACCTATTTTACCCCCTCACCCCATGGCCTCCCTCCCTCTCCCCGAGGCGAAAAGGACCATTTCCAGATTGAAGTCTGTCTGTGCGTTTGTGTGGGTCTTGTTTGAATTCCTCCACGATAGAGCTTAAACGCTTAATCCATTTGATAATAGTAAGAGTTGGCATGCACACATCATTTGATCAGGGCAAGAATTATAGTTATAATCGGTCTACCAGGCGACGCGCTAGTCATACTTTAATCTCGAAATATTGTACTTATAGGCTTGTCATTTGGTACACAGATGCGTCGTTGGACCGAAGCCACGATTTTCGGTTGGAATATCTCTTATGCGACACAAATGATTTTGAAATTCTGCCGTATTCAAGAAAATACTACATCATACTGTAAAAAAGCCAATCTATTACCACGAATATACTATAGATATACTATTTTTGCGATCAGAGTAACTTGACAAAAACACTATTGGTGGAAGAGGGGAGGGTAGGGGAGGGGCTGTCGCGAGGGGGGTTTAAGAGGTTAGGGGGTTGGAGATTTAGAGGATTGCCGCGTGGGACGGTGGCTTGTCTCCTTGCTAAAAAAGTCCTGGGGTGATACACCTCGTATATCGTTAATGAGGACGTTTTGTGTCAGTCGTTTATCAATTCATATCTGTCATTTGTTACTATAGTCATTCTCAAAATATTATATATATATATATATATATATATATATATATATATATATATATATATATATATATATATATATATATATATATATATATATATATATATATATATATATATATATATATATATATATATATATATATATATATATATATATATATATATATATATATATATATATATATATATATATATATCTATATATATATATATATATATATATATTGTCACACTTAAAACAAAAACCTGTGTATTTGTATCTAAAAAAAATTTATTACAGTAAAACATCGCTTCTACATCATAGTGTCAACAAAACAAAATAATCGTCATATATTGTGATAAAACTGATAATACACCATAATGTATCCCACTTGTGACTTTGGCGGTTCCTCTCAACAACAAAAAAAAAGTTATAGCGACGAGAAGCATGGCGCCGGCGTGGTGTAGCTCCGCATACCCGGCCGGTGACAAGAGACGAATTTTCATATAGTGACACGGGGTTTTCTTATTGCTGTAACTTTTTCCACAATCATTTGAGACTGTCCGCCATCATAGTAACAAATGACAGTCATAAAAACAGCTTCCCAGCGACATAACTCTGATCGTTTTTGGTAGGTGGGGACGCATCACATACATTTTTGCCCATCCTCCTATCCTTTGTAGAATGGCAAGTTTAAAGGTAAGGACCCTTTTACAACCGTAAAAGGGTCAGGCGAGGAAGTCTGCCCACAAGGCGAGGCGTGAAGTCTGACCACAAGGCGGCGAGGAAGTCTGCCCCCAGCACCGGAGGCGTGAAGAAGCCCCATCGCTACCGCCCTGGTACCGTCGCTCTTCGTGAAATCAGGCGTTACCAGAAGTCGACTGAGTTGCTCATCAGGAAGCTGCCGTTCCAGCGTCTGGTGCGTGAAATTGCACAGGATTTCAAGACTGATCTGCGTTTCCAGTCGGCTGCCATCGGAGCTCTCCAGGAAGCCAGCGAGGCCTACCTTGTGGGTCTCTTCGAAGACACGAACTTGTGCGCCATCCACGCCAAGCGCGTCACTATCATGCCCAAGGACATCCAGCTCGCCAGAAGAATCCGCGGAGAACGAGCTTAAACAGCGCACCGACTTATAATCTTACTTTTTAAATTATTACCGTTTAATCGACATTTTTGTATGCTAAGATTCAGTGTAGATTGTGAGATAGTGTAAAATTTTGAGTTCATTCCGCGTATGCATTTCACTTTGGAGTTGTCGTTTTTCGTTTTATATCTCGAGAGATTACCCACCATCCGCAATCTCTCAAAAGACTTATTTTTCGTTAGATTTAATATCGTAGTTGTATCGTAACATCGGTCGTTTTTGCGTGATTGTCACTCATATATCCCATTAACTTAGATTTTAGAAAAACAGACAAAAAAAACAATTAGAATTAGACATCATGAATGAACACGTGATTATAATATGTACTTTCGTAAGAATTTCATCTCAAAACGTCCGGACGAATGACGTGATAGACAATTTTCTAATATAATTTGTATTACTGTAACTGAAAAAGATTTGGTGTTAAAATAAACTATTTAGGTAAGCTCTGCGGTAGAACATGGAAATTTTTGATACATAAACTATTATGTCAAGGTTGTTGAAAATTGGTCCTAAATATTTTGTATACATTGATGGGACATACGTGTGTCGATAGTTCATAAAGATGCAAAGTTACAACTTTTTTCAAAATTTGTATATTTTATTATTTAACTCCGAAATCATACGTACTAAAATATCAAATTGAAAAGGCCGCCATAAGTAATTTAATTGTTTATTTAAAATCACCACCTTAATTGTTTTTTGTTGTTTTTTATTGTTAATTTAATTGTTTATTTAAAATTGTAACGGCACATAATGATGATTACTGGTTCAGTCATCGCATCCGCCTGCCCTTACGTCTCTCCCCCCACAGTCTGGCCACTCAGCTCGGCCGACCAGTCGTCATAATCATCCCGCTGGCATCGCGCGCGCGCATTGCATTGTGCAACGCTCACACTTTCTTTGTACCGTGTTTTAAAGAAATACAATAAAATCAGTTCTATCAAGTTGTGGACTTTTCACTGGTGAACATCGGACAATAAATTGGAGTCAGAACAATCTACTTAACCCGGACAACGAGTGTGGAGTAATAGGGCCACTCGTTCGTCCCTTCGACAGCGGCACCAACCCGCATCGGTGCAGCCCAACAAGTAAACACCTAAAAAATCATTGTTTATGTAATTTAATTGTTTATGAAAATTTTGTTGGTGGTTTGCGATATTTTGAATAAAAATAACGGTATATTTTTAATCAATATTTTTATTTGCGTATGTAATATTAAAATTCTGATGTCTCAATAACAATTTATAAATTAATCGTATTCTATAATTTATAAAATGATTTTGTAGTTATGGGACTCATATATCCTTAAAGGGTTAAGAGAGAGGGTTAAAACCTACTGCATTTCGATAAATCTTCGTAGAATAAAATGTGAAACACTGGCCCACTGTTCTGCACATCCCTACCAGTGAGAGTTAGTGCCGGTGAATCGGCGAGGGGGCGAGGGGGTTGAGGCGAAAGGGTACGGTCGGCGGGAGGGAAAGGGTGGGGTCGCGAGGGGGATATCGATCGGCAGCAGCCTCACTTCCGGTTGCCGCTTTCAAATCGCAACGGAAGCGATAAACATTGCCAGACAACTGTCACATTTTGGCGCGCCTTTTGACAGCTCGCGGCACGCGCTACAATCCCTCTCATTCTGTTTTAACAAGGGCTTAAATGTACGAGTTTCGGCATTTTCTTCCCATTTCCTCGTGTGCTGTACATAGGTATATTTTGTTGTGTTGCTTTTGTTGTTTCATGCTCCATATGAGAATACTGGGACGCTATAAAGTTATGGAATCGAGGACAGAATATATCGTCGATCTATATGTGAGACCTCGTACGCGCCAAAAATTGTAATTTTCGTGTTTTCGTCGCTCTATACGTAAGACCTTGTATACAAGTCAAGAAGCAAACTTTGTAGGGCATGAAAAAACTAAATAACTTGTTATTCTTTTATCTTCGATAAAAATAAGTTTTTTTTAGTTGTGTATAGAAAACAAAATATTAGGATAAAATTTTAAAAATTTATTAGTTTACAGTATCTATTAATGATTTGGAAGCTCATAGGCCAAGTGTATATGGGCCATTATGAACCATGTGCTAGGATCGGCCCAACTTACAGGTCATCATCCATCCGGTAGCCTCCACGTAGAAATGCGAGCCAGGGTTAGACTCTGTGCCTGCAGGCCAGTTCCCCTGGGAACCGTCCTTCGGGGCGCTCCTGGACGGTTTGCGCGCCATGTAGTTTAAGTCAATCGGCTGTGCATACCGACTGATGACCCGTGGAGTCTGTAAACAGCTTTGTTTCCTACATAGTGGAGGTGGTTATGACAACCGCTCTTGAAACGACTAATCGGCTACCCGATACCGGGTGAACATAATTTGATCAGCAATTTTAATTATTAGATTATTTTCTAATTATCAATGCTTTTTAAACCGATTATAGACTACTAAAATATGTTTATATAGCCACAACTATCACAATAGTTATTAATTCTTACTTAATAACATTACTTAGAATATTAGACGCAATAGCGCATCGTAGGAAAGCCTACCTACTGGATCAAACTTGGGTTGTCGACTACAACGGGCGAGCCCGTCACCTCAGGAAGTTTTAACGATTAGTCGTTCTATTACCCTGGAGTGAACGTAGAAGACTTGGGACATATTGAGATGTCAACTACAACGGGCGAACCTGTCACCACAGGACGTTTTAACGATTCGTCGTTCTATCGACCTGCAGTGAGCGTAGAAGACTTAGGACATAACAATCCGACGTCTAGCTACGCCACAACCCGTAAGAGACCAACTCCTTACCGCGAGAAAACCAGGAATTACTTCTCGGCGGCTGGAGACACTCGCGCCCTTACTTCCAATTGTGAGCAGATTTTTCCGGTCTCTCGATTGGTTCCGAGTTCGAGGTCGCTTGCGCGGTCCTCTCCCTTACGAAGCGGTGAAACAGAGTACACCGAATCTATCGCTGACCAAGGCGTCCTTTGCCCGGCTCTGAACCGGGATCGGATGGCCAATGGTCATTTCAAGAGCAGTCGCCGTAAGGTACGCAACCACCCCCGCTCTATAGAAAGCAGTACTGCTTCCAGACTCCCCCGACTGTTAGTCAGAGTGCACAGTCGATTGGCTTACGCCACACGGTGCGCGGACCGTCCACGACCTACTGGATCAGTACTTTATTGTATTGTATTGTATTGTACTACCTTACGTCTATGCAAATACTCGACTATACCTCAGCATTTAACAACTTTCATGTCCGTCTACTACAACGGGCGAACCCTTCACCTCAGGAAGTTTTAATGATATTAGATTGTTCTGTCTCCCGAAAGTGAGCGCAGAAGACCTTGGACAAAACAGTCCACCGTCTAGTTACGCCACATGCCCGTACGAAGCCAACGCCTTACCGCGAGATAACCAGGTTAATCAACCAGCGCCGACACTCGCGCCCTTACTACCAGGTCTCCCGACTGGTTACGGGTTCAAGGTCGCTTGCGCAGTCCTCTCCCTCACGAAGCGGTGATACGGCGATTGACGAATCTATCGCGGACCACAGCGTCCTTTATGCGGCTTTACCCGGAATCGATTAACCGATTGGTCGTTTCAATAGCAGTTGCCGTAAGGTGAACAACTACCCCCGCTCTATAGAAGACCGTACTGTTTACAGGCTCCCCCGGATGTCGGTCAGAATGCAAAATCGATTGGCTGACGTCGCACGGTGCGCAAACCGTCCGGGAGCGCCAGAAGATTGACTCTTAGGGTAAACTGGCCCGCAGGACAGAGTCCTACCCGGGCTTGCACCTTATACGCGGAGGCCGCCTATAAGGTGCCGCCTTTTTTCTATTGTATATTTTCAAAGTGTAGACCTTTAGGAATATGTCATCTAAAGGATTTTTCAATATTCTAATTATTTATTTAGAGTTATAGCGACTTTTATGACGCGGTAAATAAACCGATCGTGCCGGAACATATCGATCAATAGACCCTCGTACTATAATGTAATATACGACTTCATGATTATGAAGCTAGAACAGCTCGATTAGCTGTAAGAACTTCAGAAAATGTTAATTTTGAAGTAAAACCAAATGTGACAATTAAGTACCATAATCTGAGTTTCGCTCCCGAAACTTTGTCTCAAACTTTAAAGGCTTTTTTCTCAAAACTACTTTTTTCGACCTAGGTGGTTGACTTGATATCTCATGTTCTACTTAAACGATTTATTTGAAAATTCGTGAAAATCATCTTTGCTTACCCCTCTATATCTGGGACCATATATTTTGAAAATATTTTTTTTTGCAATATAAAACAAAAACAAAAATTAAAAAAACGTTGGCAATTTTTTTTTCTCAAATAGTCGCCATTTCGCGAAAAAAAAAGAAATATTTTTTTTTTCATAGTCCGGGCCATAGCGACGTCAAATATACAAGTTAGAAACATGTCCACCAGGACACACCTTTCTTTAGCCACTATTTCAGTAGCCTTTAAATCTTTGATTTTTTGTTTTTTTTTGTGTATTTTTTTTATACTCTTGAAACATCAATGAACATTTTGTAAAATTAATGGATTGCAAAAATGCTTTATTTTTTTATCCTACTCGGAAAAGTTACCCTACTACTTTAGACCAGATTACCCCCTTAATATACATTTATTTAAAGTTTTAACCCCCCGGCCTGACTTGACATATATGTATTATTATTTTCTGTTTTATTTTCTTTATTATGTATATTATGTAATTGTACTCATTTATCATGATTACAGTTTTACAGAAAATACACTTATTAAATATTAATTTGCCAACATAAACATTTAGTCAACTCTGGTGGCATGATCGTAAAGTATTGATTGACACTTGGCAATATAGTCGGGGAGCTAGTGAATTTATTCGGTACTGATTTTCGTAGTCACCAAACGTCGATAGGATTATTCAGTGACTAATTCTAAGTACCGAACATGTATTTTTTGAGGGGGTTTTCCAGTGCATTGAGCTGAAAAATGCCGAAAAAACCGAAAAAAATGATGGCCCTTTTTTACTGGCCTGAAAATTGGTCAGATGATACATAACATTACAACGTTAGCTTAGGTGATGACCTCTGGTTGTGATTTGCGATAGCCAAAGCCTTGCCAGACGCATTTAAAGCGCTTCAGAATAACGCGCATCAAACGGGTTTGACGCGTGTTAAACGAATCTTTCAAATTATAATCTGTGATAATATAAATTGTGTTTTTTGCCGGACATGTATTTTTTGAGGGGGTTTTCCAGTGCGTTGAGCTGCAAAATGCCGAAAAACCGAATAAAATGATGACCCTTTTTTACTGGCCTGAAAATTGGTCAGATGATATTTAACATTATAACGTTAGCTTAGGTGATGACCTCTGGTTGTGATTTGCGATAGCCAAAACCTTGCCAGACGCATTTAAAGCGCTTCAGAATAACGCGCATCAAACGGGTTTGACGCGTATTAAACGAATCTTTCAAATTATAATCTGTGATAACATAAATTTGTAATAAGTTTTAAACGTGTAAAAATAAGCATCAACAATAGACCAGATTTAATTACTTTCACACACTGGTAGGTCCTAAAAATATTCACTGCCTCCCCGACCAATCGACCCACCATGTTTTACTCTATTGTGCATGCAGTAAAGCTGTAGGCTGTGATGGCATAAGTTTACCGCTCCTTATCCCTTTGCTCGATGAACTGGCTGAAGTGATTGCCTTCATTTTCAACTATTCACTCTCATCTGGCGACTTGCCCTCTGTCTGGAAGAATGCTTGCATTATTCCCATTCCAAAATCTTCCAATGCAAATACACCGGAAAAATTCAGGCCAATTTCCATTCTCCCTGTACTGGCTAAGGCAATTGAGCGTTTAGTATACAATCAGCTACTCACTTATGTCTCTGACTATAACCTCCTAAACCCATTTCAGTCAGGATTTCGGCCCAACCACAGCACAACTACTGCCCTGGTACAGGTAACCGATGACATTCGACTAGCCATGGATAATCGCCAACTTACTCTTCTCGTCCTTCTGGACTTCAGCTCTGCTTTTAATTCTGTCGACTATGACATTCTCCTTGCCCGTTTAAAATCTTGTAGTTTCGCCGAACCCGTCATCAAATGGTTTCGGTCATTTTTGAATAACCGCAGTCAGTGTGTTAAATATAAAGACAAGCTCTCTAATTTTCTACCACAAGTCGCCGGCGTTCCCCAAGGTAGTGTCTTATCCCCGCTTCTTTTCTCACTATTTATTAACTCAATATCTAACGTGATTAATGCAAAATATCATCTCTATGCCGACGATGTCCAAATCTATTCCCACTGTCGCCCAGAAGACATTGACGAGGCTATAACTTCTGTTAACGCTGATCTTGCGATGATATCTGACTGGTCGAAATCTCATGGCTTGCTCCTAAATCCATCCAAGACTCAAGCTATCATAATCGGAAGCAGCTATTTCACCTCGAGGATCGACATAAATTCTTTACCAAGGATTGGCATAGGTGCGGATGAGGTCCCAATCAGCTCTCAGGTTAAAAATCTTGGTGTATACCTCGACCAAAATCTTTCGTGGCAGTCACACATTGAGGAGATGAGACGTAAACTCTTTGGTCGCTTTCATGCAATAAAGAAACTCAAGAATTTTCTCCCCGAGGAAAGCAAAATCACAATCTGCCAATCTATTCTCCTCCCTCTCCTTGATTATTCAGATGTTGCCTTTCTCGACATCAAGGAAGATCTAGCCACCAGGGTAGAAAGGCTGCAAAATGTCTGCATTCGATTCATTTATGACCTACGAAAGTTTGACCATATTACGGAGTACAGAAGGAGACTTCACTGGCTGCTGACGACCCGAGAAAGGAGAGATACGAGAGTCCTAGGTTTGCTCTTCAGAATCATGAAGGGGGCCGCTCCGAAATATCTTATAAGTAGGTTCAAACCTCTATCTTCTCACGGGCGCCCTCTGAGATCTGAAGACAACCTACTGCTCTCGATCCCTAGTCACAGTAGTGATTTCTTCTCGCACTCTTTCTCTGTACGTGGAGCCCGTCTCTGGAATGCTTTACCCTCGCGTATAAGGATAGCACCTAGTTTGTATTGCTTCAAACGCAGGCTCAAAGAACACTTGAACCCACGCTCATAAACTTTTCCTTATTTTTCCCTATTTTTTCCTCCCTATTGCGTCCCTTGCGTCATTATAGGTTTATTTTTTGTTTTTTTTTTCTTAAATTTATTGTTTTGTTTCCCTGCTGAATTTAAATGATTAAAATTTAATTTATTAGTTTACTTTTACCGCATAACATGTTATTCCACTAGGTTAAGGTTAGCTGTAAGATATTGCTTTTAGGCAATAAGCTCGCCGTTTTGTTAAAGCAAATAAAGCGTTTAATTATTATTATTATTATTATTATTATTAAAGTTTTTCAAACAATTATATAAGCGCCAAACAATTAGATATTGCATGTCGGATACTTACACCTGGTTGATGATGCGCCCGATATTTATCCCAAGTACAAGTATATTAATGCGATAAAGGACACGTTTGCCTGGTTCCGGATCGCACACATGAAGGTCTCAGTGTCAATAAGGAGATCACCAAAACGTAGTCAGTGCACAGAGTCTTGTGAGGGACCACCCCTCACTAGACTCCAAGTTATTCGGTGTGAGCTGGTGGTGTCAACTTGCGGGTTATCTCCGTATTAAAAGTCGATTTAATGTGTATCAGAAGGTGTATTGTATGTATTGAGAGTTCGATATTGCCAGTTTGTAACGCTTCCCGAATAGGATATATATATTGACACGAATGTAGTGGCTATCTGCCTGAAGTTACGAGGGTGTGTGGATAAGGATTGTACTTGTGCTCCTAGTATCTCGTACTGGGCACGGCTCGAGTCTGTGGGAGTGCAGACTGATGCGTCTCGCCTCGATAAGGAAGGAAAAGGTAACCAAGAAGCCGGACCCGTTGACTCGCCTCGTGAGAGTGGTACCGGGTATGCCGTCGCTGTCTTGGGGGACGTGATCACTCGAGGAATGATACTTTGGTCGTATTTTCGCCGGTTTATATAGGCCGAAAAATGATGCAATCCAAAATATTCCGAGTAAAAGAATTGTTTCATCGTGCTGATTCATCGCTGCACGAGGTAGAATAATAGCTGAATTTGTGTCAGTGCATTTCACTGGAAATCAATGCATTTGTTGACTGCATGTAACGATACTTAAGGGTCGTTACAAGCTCCTTAGTGACTATCAGGAACATTTTGCACTTTCGAGTTGTCAGCTACTACGGGCGGACCCGGCACTCAAGGAAGGTATAATGAAAATAGATCATTCTTTCAGCCGGGAGGTGAACGCTGATTTTAGGGACGGCACAATCCACCGACTAACTATGCCAACATGCCCGTGAGAGTCAAACGCCATACCGTGAGGTACTGGGAATAGAACCCAGCGTGCAGACAACACACCCTCACTACCAGATTTGGCCGGAATTCTCCGTCCTCTAGGCTAATCGCAGATATGAAGTCGCTTGCGCGGTCTCTACCTGATGTTGGCGATAATTCAGTTCGAATTTATCGCGGACCTTGGCGCCCTTTGGCCGTCTTTCACACGGGATCGGGACGTTTTAAGAGTAGCTGTCATTAGATCAACAACTACTCCTTCTTCTTAGGAAACTTATCATACCGTTTCAACTTACTCCCCCCCCCCCCACCCGTGCATAGACGGATATTTAGTATTTGCAAGCTATTTTATTTTTATTTTTCGGCATTAAAAAAATACATTTTTTATATTTTAACGTCCCTGAATCCCATGCGGATTTTCGTAGATCGTCGTCATCTACCACGACGAAACAAACACACCATAGAAATATAGCCATATTTTTATGTACTCATTCATTTTTAAAATTACAACGGACTACAACGGGCGAGCCCGTCACCACAGGACGTTTTAACGATTAGTCGTTCTGTCGCCCTGCAGTGAACGTAGAAGACTTTGGACAGTACAATCCTACGTCCAGCTACGTCACAACCCGTGAGAGTCCAACGCCTTACCGCGAGTTAGCCAGGAATAAACCCGGCGGGCTCGAGATACTCGCGCCCTCACTTCCAATTGTGACCAGATCTCTCCGGTCTCTCGATTGGTTCCGAGTTCGAGGTCGCTTGCGCGGTCCTCTCCCTTATGAAGCGGTGAAACGGAGTGCACCGAATCTATCGCGGACCAAGGCGTCCTTTGCCCGCCTCTTACCCGGGATCGGATGGCCAATGGTCAATTCAAGAGCAGTCGCCATAAGGTACGCAACCACCCCCGCTCTATAGGAAACAATACAGTTCCCAGACTCCCCCGACTGTTAGTCGGAGAGCACAATCGATTGGCATGCGCCGCACGGTGTGCAGACCGTCCAGGGGCGCCAGAGGTTTGATTCCCAGGGGAGACTGGTTGACCCAGTGTCCTACCCAGGATTCGCGCCCCATGCGGGGAGGCCGTCGGATGGGTGTTGGCCCGTGAGTGTGACCGACCCTGAACACATGGGTCATCGTGGCCAACTCATCATGGGCCCGTTAGCCCCAATACAGTTCCCAGACTCCCCGACTAACAGTCGGGGGAGTCTGGGAACTGTATTGTTTCCTATAGAGCGGGGTGGTTGCCTACCTTACGGCGACTGCTCTTGAAATGACCATTGGCCATCCGATCCCGGTTCAGAGTCGGGCAAAGGACGCCTTGGTCCGCGATAGATTCGGTGCACACCGTTTCACCGCTTCGTAAGAGAGAGGACCGCCCAAGCGACCTCGAACTCGGAACCAATCATGTAACATTACTGGCTATCTCGCGGTAAAGGCGTTGGTCTCTTGCGGGTTGTGGCGTAGCTAGACGTCGGATTTGTAATGTCCAAAGTCTTCTACGCTCACTGCACGGTCGATAGAACGATGAATCGTTAAAACGTCCTGCGGTGACGGGTTCACCCGTTGTGGTTGACATCTCAATATGTAGAAAACAGTACTGCTTCCAGACTCCCGCGACTTTTAGTCAGAGGCCGCCCAGGAGCGCCAGAAGGTTGATTCCTAAGGCAAATTAGCCCTAAGGCCAGAGTCCTACCCGGGTTTGCATCTCATGCGTGGAGGCCGCCACATGGGTGTTAACCCGTGAGTGTGACCAACCACTTGACATGTCTGGCATGCACGGCGTGTCATTACCTATAGTTGGAAAGAAAGAGCAATACTTCATTAAAAAAGTGACAGATTGAGTACTGTAAGCCGCCCGGTGTTCGTAAATCAAAAGTATTCCATCTTCACACCGGATATGGCACCTAAAGAAAAAGACGAAGACTCCCGAAACACACTTAAGCTAACATACGATTGTCGCATGGGTGTGCGCGCGAAATTCACCCTCTTAAATGGAGCGAAATAAATCTAGCATTGTGTAAGAGTTCAGTCGCTGCATGGCGCGAATAATGAAGATAGAGGACAGGCGAAGACGAATAGTGACATTGAATGATGACGACGACGGAAAGGACTACGTTGATCAAGGGTTGGTTTTTGACACGCACTAAATTTAGAAATAGATTGAAAATGGACAATTTTCGGGACTTTCCTTTTATTGTGTCCTTAGCTATGTAATTGCTGTTTTTTCGCAATGGCCAATTTGAACTTGGATAACTTGGGTTTAAGCTGGAATTTCAAATTTAAATGAATTTCAGGATCAGCTGATCAGCTGTTTATTTGTCTTTCCGTCGTTAATGGGCCCTTGCTGAGTTGGCCACGAAGACCCATTCTGTTCAGGGTTTGTCACACTCACGGGTCAACACCCATCCGACGGCCTCCACGCATGAAGTGCGAGCCTGGGCAGGACTCTGGCCTTGGTCAGTTTCCCCTGGGAATCAAACTTCTGGCGCTCCTGAACGGTCTGCGCACCGTGCGGCGTGAGCCAATCGTCTGTGCACTCTGACTAACAGTTAAGAGTTTCAAGGCGATAGGTGAGGGCAGCAAACCCCGCCCACCGCCCGGGCAGTTATAACGACGAGGGTCGTCTTGTCTGCCCGGGATGTCATGCTACGACAACCCTGCGCGTACCAGAAGGGTAAAACGCGCAGGGGGTGAAATAGGGTAAACCACCCCCCCCCCGTACCGCCCCGAGAACCCATTTATTCGAAAAATAAAAGGTATTTACAAATAAAAAAATAAAAATTACAAAATATTACAAAATCTACCGAAAAAAAAAACAACAATAGCGTAAATTTAGGAGCCGGTAAGCGGGGTAGAGGACGCTCTAGAACAATGAAGGTGAAGGCGCACTGTCTGTGGGCAGGTCTCGGAGCAGCCAGGGGGGGGAGGAATCCCTGGATCCTACAAAGAACGAAACGCCCCTCGGGGCGGTAAAGAGACGGACACAAAGACGGGCACTTCGGGCTGGAAGTAGCCCTCGAATCACGCCACCAAGGAAGAGGGTACCCCCTGGGGGGTATCCCAAAGCCTCATGCTTTCCCAAGAAGCCACCCAGTGCTCCACAAACTCGCCAAACGACTGGAAGCAGCTCCTACAACTGACCTAATCCGGGTACCAAATCGGAGAACGCCCAACGCACGCGCCCACTGCATCCATCAATTTCTCCCGTGCAACCGCTAGAATTGGGCAAGACCAAATTACGTGTTCCGCAGTTTGGCGACCATACCCACAGGCGCACCGGGGGTCATCGGCAAGTCCAAAGTCAAATAGTTTGGCTCTGAACTCTCCGTGGCCCCCAACCAGCTGCGTGGTATGGTGGTCGAACCGCAGAAACGAATTTGCTATCCGCACTGCAACGGACGGGAAAAAGCAATGGGTGAGGCGGCCCGTACCCCCGGCGTCCCGTCTAGCCTGCCAGACACTCTGACTAACAACTTGCGGTGTCAACTACAACGGGCGAGCCCGTCACCACAGGACGTTTTAACGATTTTTTCGTTCTATCGCCCTGCAGTGAACGTAGAAGACTTTGGACAGAACAAATCCAACGTCCAGCTACGTCACAACCCGCAAGAAGCCAACGCCTTACCGCGAGATAGCCAGAGTTACCTGGCGGGCCGACTCTTGCGCCCTTGCTTCCAATTGTGACCAGATTTCTCCAGTCTCTCGATTGGTTCCGAGTTCGAGGTCGCTTGCGCGGTACTCTCCCTTACGAAGCGGTGAAACGGAGTGCACCGAATCTATCGCGGACCAAGGCGTCCTTTGCCCGACTCTGAACCGGGATCGGATGGCCAATGGTCATTTCAAGAGCAGTCGCCGTAAGGTAGACAACTACCCCCGCTCTATAGGAAACAATACAGTTCCCAGACTCCCCAGATTGTTAGTCGGAGAGCACAGTCGATTGGCTTGCGCCGCTCGGTGCGCAGACCGTCCAGGAGCGCCAGAGGATTGATTCCCAGGGGAGACTGGTTGACCCAGTGTCCTACCCAGGCTCGCACCCCATGCGTGGAGGCCATCGGATGGGTGCTGACCCGTGAGTGTGACCGACCCTGAACACATGGGTCATCGTGGCCACCTCATCATGGGCCCATTAGCTCCCATGATGACTCTGACTCTGACTAACAGTCGGGGGAGTCTGGAAGCAGTACTGTTTCCTATAGAGCGGGGGTGGTTGCGGACCTTACGGCGACTGCTCTTGAAACGACCATCGGCCATCCGATCCTGGGTGAACAGCCGGGCAAAGGACGCTGTGGTCCGCGATAGATTCGGTATACACCGTTTCACCGCTTCGTAAGGGAGAGGACCGCGCAAGCGACCTCGAACTCGGAACCAACGAGAGACCGGAGTAATCTGGTCACAATTGGAAGTAAGGGCGTGAGTGTCGGCCCGCCAGGTAACATTCCTGGCTATCTCGCGGTTAAGGCGTTTTCCTCTTACGGGCTTGTGACGTAGCTAGATGGTGAACTGTTTTTGTCCCAAGTCTTCTACGTTCACTCTAGGGAGATAGAACGACTAATCGTTAAAACTTCCTGAGGTCACGGGATCGCCCGTTGTAGTCGACAACCCAAGTTGTCTTTCCATCGTTTATTTTTGCTGAAATACTTCCATTTGTCCAACCATGGTAAAGTTGAAGATTTGCATTATTTTAAAATATAAGATCCTGTGCCAGTGTTTTCTATTACAGCTTCATGCAGTCTGGCTATACCGTTACCATAATTGTAGCAAGATCTGCAAACAATGATGGAGAAGCTTGTGAATAATTAACCGAGCCCATGGACAATCGCTCATCGCCGCTGCTTCTGCATGACAACTTATAACTAGAGATTTCACTGCAAACAGTCGCAAAGTTGCAGGAGTTGCGGCTGGAGACTCTTGGTCACCCACCGTACTTTCCAGACCTTGCTCCAATAAAGTTTTTTTTTCAGAATTCATGTAACTTTTTACAAGGGAAAAAATCAACTTTATAGAATCGTTGAAAAACGCCTTCAAAGCATTCATTGGTTCCTGTCCATGAGAGTTTTACAGCAGATGGATTAAGAAACTCCCATTAAAATGACAAATCTGCATACATAATAAAGATCAATATTTCTATTAATCAAACAATTTTTTTACAAAGTTTTTGGCCTTAAATTTCCTTTACAGCAACAGCAACTTCATAGGTAGGGACCCAATACTTTTTAGTTGAATAAGGTTCCGCCATGTAACGTTTTTTTTTTCAACTAGTGCTTATTTCGTGTATGGCAACACTTACCTCATGTCTGATTTGACAGATAATTAGTTTTATCCTTCCGCTGAACGAATATGGTTGTGTATACGCTTGAACAACGCTGGGAAATCTTGCGACATTACTTTGAAAATCATGGTAATGTTGCAGAATGTGTGCGAAAATTGCGTACGGATTTTGGAAGAAGAGAAGCACCGTCAGCTCCGTATGTTCGTTACCTTGTGAAAAACGTGAAAGAAACTGGCATCCTCATCGATAAACCAACGCGTGAAAAGCCAAAAACAGTGCGTACACCCGAGAATATTGCTGCTGTGGCCGAAAGTGTGCGTGAATCGCCATCAACATCAGTTCACCGTCGTTCTCAACAATTGGACATTTCGCAGACGTCATTGAGACGAATTTTGCGTGAAGACCTTGGTATGACGCCGTACAAAGTCCAATTGGTTCAGGAGTTGAAGCCAACTGACCATCCAATGCGTTTTCGCTTCGCTAAGTGGGCCTGCGATCGACTTGCAGAAGATGCGGATTTTGCCAAAAAAATCATCTTTTCAGATGAAATTTCCATCTTGGCGGATATGTAAACAAGCAGAATTGTCGCATTTGGGGCACAGAAAACCCTCACGCATTCATTGAAAAGCCGGTGCACCCAAAACGAGTCACTGTTTGGTGCGGATTTTGGTCCAGAGGCATAATTGGGCCATTTTTCTTCGAAAATGAGCAAGGAGTGGCCGTTACCGTCAATGGCGATCGTTATCGGGCCATGTTGAACGAATTTTTGTTCTCAGAAATTGAAGAGGAGGATATTGGCAACATTTGGTTTCAACAGGACGGCGCTACGTGCCACACAGCCAACGCTACACTTGATGTTTTGCGCCCTGTTTTTGAAAATCGCATTATCAGCCGCAGATCTGATGTCGTTTGGCCACCTCGGAGCTGCGATTTGACACCGTTGGACTACTTTTTGTGGGGTGCCGTCAAAGATAAGTGTTACGCCGACAAACCAGAGACAATTGACGCTTTAAAGGACAATATTCGTGAAGCCATTGGTGAAATACAGCTGCACACAATCGATAATGTACTTAAAAATTGGACCCATCGTGTAGGCTACTGCATGGCCAGCCGAGGCAGCCATTTGGATGAAATTATTTTCCATCATTTACCGGAGGGATTGTACTTTCAAATAAAAAAAGAAATTTGAAAAAATATTCAGTAGTTTTTTTTATAGCATTTTCAAAAAAAAAAAGTTATTTGGCGGACCCTTTACAACAAGATATATTATTTTTATAGTACCTACGAAATTTTAATTTAGTTTATGCAGTTTTCATAGACATACCTTCTTACGAAACGATTACTTTAGGCGAACCCGCCACCCTAGGAAGGTATAACAGCATGCTTTTCTGTCTGCCATGGAGTGAACGTAATGTAAATGGACCACCCGATACACGACCAAGCGACGCCAGTAGCCCGTATGACTACAATGCCTTGCCGCGAGACCATGGGTAGTTTATCCAACCTCAGGGCCAACTTCAAGCCCTTACTGCCAGATTTGGGGGAATTTTTCCATACTCTATTCTGGTCACGGCTTTGAGGTCACTTGAGCGGCCTCTACCAGACGTTAGCGGTAAATTAATATCTAATTTGTCGCGGATCCGTGGCGCCCTTTGCACATCAAGACCAGTCGCGATCGGGTGGCAAACGGATCGTTTCTAAGGTGACTCACATAAGGTCAACAACAACCCCCGCTGCTTACGAAACATACGGTTATTCGCCGTAGTGCACAGTCGATTGGCTAACAGCGCACAATGCACAAACCGCCCAGTACGCACTGAGAAGAATATAACGATGTAATACACGGAAATAAGCATATCTAAACAAGAAATACGTATATAAATCGGACTATGTGTGATACTTATGAATTAACATCACGGGTAACGGTGTTGGCGTGACGGTACTTACCGTATCGTAAATTAAAACGTAATGTTATTTTATTACGTCGCGACCTTGGGATTTCGCTTCTAAGATGACAGTATGATGTAGTATACGTACGGTTATAATCAGATACATGAACCATGCTGAAACTACAGTATACCGTTATTTCCGTATTAACCGTAAGGAAAGCGTTGATACATACAATCGAGTAATGGAGTTTTCACAAAATCCCTTGTAATTCATCAAAATTACGATTGAAACATAGTTTTTCTGCATAAAACCGTAACAAGAAATGGTAATGTAAGAATCATTGCAATATTTTTCTAGAAGGGCCCGATGTCTTCCCTCAGATTAAAACATTAGATCCCACCTGTCCACGGCTAGCTTAGAGCCGCAGGCAGAGTTCACAGAGTCCTTTTCAGGTTAGTCCCTCTTCGAGGAGGCTACCGCATGGGAGCTGAACCGTGCATTGAGTCGATCTAGGATAACTCACTCGAGGATAGGCGCCTCCAACATGATATACGTTTTCTGTACAATATTGTTAAAAATAAATAGACAGTCCCTATTCTGTTGGCAGAATCTCCTACCGAATCCCAAACAATAAGACCAGGGCTCGCGAGTTATTTTATCTACCGAGAGTCAATACCAATTATGGTCAAAATATGTATTTTTATAGAGCACTTCGATCATATAACCTAAACTTTCAATGTTTGGATATTTTTAATTTACCTTCAAATACTTGCATCGAAAAAATTAGAAATATGATAAACAGCCTTCGGGTTTGATTGGTATTTCTTCGTCCGTTAGGTACGTAGGCTGTGGTAATGGTTACTGCCCTATAACAATGATTTCTAGCCAGTATTATATTTTCTATAAAAGGTCATATGTGTATTAACATTATAAATACATTGTGATGTATAATACCTATATATATTTATATTAAGTATACTTTTACATTTTATTATTACCTTATCGTATTATTTATATTAATTTATTATTTGTGCAAGTGTAGGTATGTATATATGTATGTATGTTATATATCATCATATATCCTAAATACACCTACATATATCATAATGTGGCTTCCCTATCCCTTTCCCCTTACTTAAACCTGCATTTTTTTCATAGCTCCTTGCGCTGTAAAATAAGGTTTTGTTTAATTGTGAAAACTTTTAATTGGCCTTAGATTCGTATAATATGTGTTAGCATTAAGAATAAGACGCTGTAAGTTTTCCGAAAAATAAAAATAAATAAATAAACTGACAGGTCATCAGGCCCAAGCTGCACGGAACCATTAGAAACCAGCACCTTTTAGGAGTTCTTCGGCCTTTTCCCATCAGCCGAGAAAACGTGGTTTTCCGTCACCAAAATGTCGTATTTTGCCGTTTTGAAGCACCTCGTTTAAAGCGGAGCACCGCGCGGCGGTTATTTCAATTTTCGATTCAAATTCAATTTTCCCTTAAGCGAATATTTTGAGGCGCGAAACGCTTTCAACGGCTGAATATATCGACGCCTAGAATGCGGTTATTGTGGTGAGGGTGGCTTGCCTTGTTAGGGCGAATGTACCCAACCCGCCTGCCTCTGCCACAGATTGATTGAAGAGTGTTGTAACGTATCCCGAATAACCTTTTAAATGCCTAAAAATTATTATAGATGAAAAGCTGAAATTATGTATTCTGGAATGCCGAGGAAAAGATGAAAATGTTATGTTTGTTACTTATAAATAAGTGGGCGTCATCGCGGCTCCAGAAAGCGGCTAATCGAGACGTTAGCAGTACGCAGAACCAGGACGCTGTCTATCCTGAGAACGCCGAGGGGAGTGCGTCGCGGGCCAGGATGCACCGAACTAGACTCAGGGTTGGGCGTGGGTCTATCCAGGAAAGGACGACCTTGAAGCTAATTGGGAATCTTTTCTGGATGATTAAATGTGTGTTGCCTATTACCTGACTTACCGTAGCGCAGAAAGTATTCCGAAATGTGACAGCTGCCTCCGCCTGATGTTCAAATATAAGATAAAGAAGATTCTAGTTTTAAACTGCGGCGGATTTCGCCGCCTGCTTTACCATGACGAAGTAAATGTAATCCTGTCAGAATATTTAGTGAAATCATTTCCCTGTGATTCGATGAAATCGACAACGGCGCTGTGCCTATAAGGCACACCTTGGGTTCGTTTTATTAATACTGAAAGAATAATACTTTTTCTAAAAACTTCCCTCTTAACCCCTCGCGGCCAGCGGTTTGAATTTTAATGTGTGCCTTACGCCCCGTAAGAAATTCGCGAGTCTCAAAAAAAAGATGGCGTTTCAGAAAAAAAACGATTACTCCGAAACTGTCACACCGATCGTCTAAAAAAGACCTGTTTTATGTTCCTATTGAAATTTGCTATTAGATATTTGTAACGTCGTTATGTAAAGCAATAAAGATTATTCATAATTATTAGTCGATAAATAATCCATAATTAGCGGTCGGCCTCGCCTGGCCATTTCGGGCCGTCTGGGGTTCGACGGTAAATATCAATTCTGGACGTTTCGGGCCGTCTGGTACGCGAGGGGTTAAGGCTATTTTTGAACAATAACTCAAATTTAGGAATAATTTAGAACCGGCGACCAACGAGACAAGTTGTAGAAAATAGCTTAATAATACCCAGAAGGAAAACATCATTTGATCAAAGACATTACTCTTTCATTGCGCCGAGATTTTACAATCTGATCAATATGGAAATAAAAATGAATTTGGGAATTCAAAAATAAATTAAAGAAATGGTTATCGAATCATGACAGACTAACCATACATCAAATGTTAGAAATAATAGTATAATAAAACTTAGGTGCACAAATTATTAACATATTTTTAAACTTATATGTTTATACAATGAATTATACTTTTAGACTAGGTATTTTTATATTAAATCTTATATTACTTAAAACATAATATTAAATATTAATGACTGTTTCTTTCTTTTCTCACATATAACTTTATTTATATTTTTTAATCGAATTTTATATTATATTTATAGCCGATTTAATAATGGAATTTCATTTTATTTATTATATATTTTTAATATTTTTTTATTATTATTATTTTTTATTTTATTCTGAAGACCACATTTAGGGAAATTTAGTGTCATTAGCTTTTTACTAAAACTTGGACATTTGTAGGCAACCAAGCAATCAAGCAAACTTGATTGTAATATTGGAGTCCTGTCCACCCTAGAACGGGCTAGTCCCAGTTGGGTGACAAACAACAAATAAGCAAAAGGTTAAGGTTTCGCCATTCGGTTCCTGTTATTTTTGTAAGCTAATCAATGTTTTTTAGTAATTAATTCTTAAATAAATAAATAAATAAATAAACGGAGTTTTACGCACAATGTTTATTCACGTGTCATAGTGTTCATAATAAGTATTTCAAGATATTTCATTTACTCTAATAGGAGGGCTCGCAAAACTCGTCGTAATAGTCGTTCATGGAAGAATAATGGGAATTCTGACCTGCGGTATTTTTGGTAGGTAGGTATGGAAAGCACAATACGAATGGTTCCTCCCGGAGGGGGTATGGATTTTTGGTAATGCCGCTATCGAACGATCGTTAATATTTTTTATTCCTAGATATCAAGGAGGTTGATTTTGGGAGAATTATCCAACGGACCCGGCGCTAGAGTCGCGTTCACCTGGGTGGCGCGCAAACTACCTGACGTTTCATAAATGATAAAATATTAAAAATAATGCGTTTTTTCCCTGGTTTCCGGCAGCAAGAATATTCACCGAATCCTCGGATTGCGCGCAATGATTATAAGAATTAAATTACCTAAAGGTTGAGTTTAGAATTTTAGATATCGTCTCCGCATCGGACGGTTGGTTTACGGAAGCGATCCGTTGAATAAAGGCAATGTGCAGATGATTTACGGCTTTAAGATTTTAGAAATTATATAACAAAATTACTGGGAGAGACTCGCCTTGTGTGGTTTGGATGACGTCCTGGGAGATGCATTTGTAGATAACCCGATGCATTTGTAGATGGCCAATGTAACTTTGCCGAAAATGTAACTTTGCCGGGAGAACTCATCGTCCAAGTCCACGCGGCAAGGATTCATCCCCACCAACCAAAAAATGTCGAATGACCGCAAAAGTTGTAGAGTTAACCGCAAACATATAAATCATACTTATACAACATAAAGTAGTTACAGTAACTTACAGCAACTTACGAGTAGTTATTGAAATCCTAAATACGTGACGACTAGTTCGTCACAGTGTGTATGTAATGAAATATATTAAAGTTCAAAATAAGTTTATTTGATTCCAAAAACCCTGCAAGGGTATAGACCAGAGATACCCAAACATTTTGGTCCCGTAGACCACTTCCACTTTTCCATAGACCACCTGCCTGCGTGATGTTGAATTTCAAACTTACTAACTTTAAATGTATTTTTGACAGCTGGCAGATTATTGATCACATACATAGGGTTTTTGGTAAAGTGGACAGAGGTAAAACATGTACAATTTTTAGTCATTCATTTCTCAGCGTCCACGACCTTGAAGTATGAAGCATTTAAGAAAGCCGCACATAACTGCACATGTAGCACTACCTCGCTTACTCATACATGGGACGCCTATCCTTCTCGCTCCCACTGGTACCCATTGAAGCGCATTTTTTTCACATATCTCACTTCCACCTCCCCTCTTTAGTCATGTGCACTGGTCTCCTTAATCGGCTAATAATGCAATTTAAGTTGAGTGTTGATTTCCTTTCATGTTATTTGTGACGCTAGCGTTTTTAATTGCTATTATTATAAGTTTAAAATACTATGCTGTACACATAATCTGTTTTAGAAGTAATACGACATTTACGAATTGACTAAACGTTTATAATGACCTGCCTAACGTGGACCCCCATTGACATCTCGTGCAACCCGATTTTTTTTCTCGCTTACATGCACACCCTGCAATTCGAAATCGACCCCCGGGGGCCATATAGACCACTTTGGGAATCACTGGTATAGACCTTAAAATTAATAGTTTTATTATATTTATTTCTTATTTTAATCATACAAGTACATCTGGCAAAAAAATATCATTTTGAAAATCTGAATGCCAATAAACTATACAAAATTAACCATTACATTTTCTAAACATTAAAACGAGATTTAAAATAAGAATTAAAAAATATCTAAAACAGAAATACTAAATCCACAAGTTAACAAAAAAAATATAAATGTATAGAATAGAAAGAAGAATTAGTTGAATATTATTGAAAAAAAAATAAAAATAACAATATTCCTTTGAATATTCATATATTTGTTGAATATAATGTTATGTTGAATATAATTCCCGCGCGCGGGAGGGGGGGTGTTGGGTTGGCGCGCGGAGGCGACTTGTCTACTTGCCGGGAAAGTCTTGGGTGTCACAATCAATTTTTTGTTTAAGAATAAGCTCGCCTATTTGAATAAATAATGTTTATATCATTTTTAATAACTTTTAAAAAATTATAGGTATTCACAATCGACTACTTAACTTTGTTTATTTTTATTTTTTAACCTTATTTTTAAGATTTATTTTTATAGACAATTTATTTATTGTCTCTGTGCCGTTATTAAGGAATACGGCCTTAAATTTTATATTTTTACTATTTAGTAAAAATATAAAATTAAAGGCAGTATTCCTATAGGGAGGGGCCCTTTCTTTACCTTATTTTGGCGGTATATTTATTTACTCATTTATTTATTTATTTGTTAATATATTAAAATATGCATGTATATATGTAATATGTCCAACTCAAAAAAATATTTATGAATTTACTTTTTACTTTAGATACACACACAATGTATATTATATGCTATAATTTTACATTTAATTTTAAGCTATAATTTTTTGCTTACTCTTTTTTTCACACCAGCATGTTGGTTGACTGGAAGATATTGTATTATATCAATAAGTCCTCCATTGTACCTTATTTTTATTGTGCAATAAAGAGATTTTCATTCATTCATTCATTCACTATGACCAAACCCTGAAATTGCAAGTCAAGATAATTTCAGATTTTCAGAGTCTAGTTTGAGATACTATTCGCCGCTTATTATAGTGGTGGTGAATTGCCCGCTAACAAAGGCATGTCGCATCTAATGAATTAGTGTACACAATTGTCCTAATCTGTGTCTCTACGCTACCATGCTCCTCGCGTCGGTCATATTGTGTAGCATTCAGGTGGAAATCGTGCGAGTTTTGCGGTTGGCTATCTTCAAATAAGATCGGAATGAACAGACGAATATAGCGACGGATGCAGGAAAGGTTACGCTGTACTAGCAGTTTGTTTCGATATTTATTTTACTATCCCATACTAACAATGTATTAAAGGAAAATATTGTAATTGCGAAAATACCGTTTTAAAAAATGTTGTTCCGTGGCTTGAAATGTTCTTTGTGTATTTCCGGTCTTTAAGAGAGCGTCTCAAGGACATCATCAAAACTTAAAAATTGTAAAATCTATCTCCGTTATTTTTAAATTATTGACACGTGGAAAGTAGAATTTCCTCGCATGATCCGAGAAGCCTTTGAAATAAGAAGAACCCCGAACTTCAATCGAGACGACGGTTACAAACTCTCTTCTACGTAGAACTATCTTCTTAAAATGTTCCCGCCGCCGAACGCCGAACGCAAGGACGTAAGACAGAATACAGTGAGTGTCGTGTGCAAGACGGATTTTCGAAATTCACCGGCCCCCCACCACCGTCATAGCCTACGCAGTGGCGGCAACGGTATGCGGCCTACCCGCGGAACAACAGATTGACAACTCTTTCAGTCTACCCTAGACAACGGCGGCTGCAACGTCACCGAAACATCGGGTGCTACAAATTTCACGCGGTAAATTCGCTTCTATCCTATTTATAATGTCAAACAACCGCGATAGTCTTCGATTTTATATAAAGAGACTAAATAAGCTTTAATAAGATTTTATGACGTTTAGGTAGTACAGGTTTAAAAGGGTAGTTTAAAAATTAAAGAAAAAATTATTTATTTTATTGTAAATAGCCCTAATTATATTTTGTTCCAAAGTTTATTTATACGAGCATCGCCTTAATACTTGTACCAAAACAGTTGAACAACGCAATCTAAAGTAGTAAAACAATTAAATATATACATGGGTGAGCATGTTTCTGGATAATCACAAGTTACCACAATAGCCTCCGATGACCTTATAGCCTGCAATGGTTGCAAAGATTCCGCCCATTGCTTGATTCCCGCACAAGTTTTAGATAAAGCAGTGTTTATAAACCTTTTTGGTATCGCGGCCCCGTATTTAGTAAAAAAAAAACTTTGACTTCACGTAAGTTTCCCACCCCCCCCCCCCTTAGTCTCTTGCACAGCTGTAACTGTAAGTTACAGCGACCCAATGGTTGAAAAACACTGTCTTAAGGCATCGGAAAACGATTGATATACATATTATACAGTACGATTATCTTTCCGTGTATCAAATACCTTTGGATATCAGACCATGTAATCAAAACCGTTACTGAGTTGTCACAGCTGTCATATCAACAATAAGTCAATATAAGGACGACAGACTTTTCAACCCCTTTAACAAAGACGTTGGTTACATCTTGGACGATTATATGAAGAGCGATTATATTAACAGAATGATCCATCATTACATAAGCATTATATTTTTATTTTCTTGCCCCAAGGAAGAAAGTCGTCAAGTTATTTTATCGAAGGCGCAAAGCTCAACGCATCAGAAAACGGAATTTTGCGATACGCTTGACTTCATAATTTTGACAATAACTGTCATGTCATAATGATTGATTCAAGACGTACCTAATTTATTTATAATACGGGTTATGAAGAACTCATATATATGTATATAGGTAGATTAATCGCATTAGAGTTGTGAGCGATGGATATGTTTCTGTTATAAAATGATTAGTTTTTACTTTCCTGGCAAAGAATTGGGGGGAGGTTTAAGAGGGGGGTTTGGGAGTTTGGTGGGAGAGGGCTTGAAAAGGGGGGTTGGGGGTAATTTAGAAAGCTAGAGGGCGGAGGATAATTAGGGAGGGTTGGATGGGGGGTAAGGATATTGTGGGGGTTGGAGGTGGTTTACGGGGTAGGTAGTTGTGGGTGGTTTTGAGGGAAGGTTGGATTGGAAGGGGTTGGTGAGGGGTTGGGGCGGGGGTGGCTGGGGGGTTTGGAAGGGGAGGGTTCGGAGGGTTCGGGTTAGAAAGGGGGGGGGGTAGAAAGGAGGGGGGGTAGAAAGGGGGGGGGGTTAAAGGTATTACGGTAGTTGAAAACGACAATTCCCATGAATAATAAATGTATTTTCCACAGTATTAAACGTAATACAAAACATGGACGGCCACACCCGAATGCCTCAGTTAATTGTAAACAACAATGGAAAATCCCCTCAGAGAAAAACATCAGGCAGCAAAGACGCAAACCGCACTTCGCTGTAAATCATGCTGCATAATCACTCCCTGATCGGTAGATTTGTACTTCAATTAACAGATGGCGCTACCTGCTTTTATCAAACAGATAGCATTGTTTACTAAGATAACGCATCTTAAGCCAGTTGCTGTTGATACTTGGAAGTCTTGCCAGGAAAGGTGACACGATTTTTATTAAGAATATTCAAACTCTCTAATCCAGTTAGTATATGAGTATGTTATAATATTACTACCCTTGATTATATACTGTTTTAGGTTGCTTAATTTCGTACTATGATTTGGCTGTTAGAATTTCAATACGAAACGCAACATGTAGATAGCACTCATAGTTCCAAAAATTAATAATATTCAAATTTATACTTCACTATTCATATTTGATATAATGTTAATTATTATACTGTTAAGTAATAATTCATAATTTTAATTAATTAATAAACCCCAAAGTTCAATATGGTGGCATTCGTGGTATAACAGTATGGCGGTGCTCTGTAGACGGCGGCAACGCTCTAAACACACCTATACGGTATCCTATCTCGAAATAAATTAATAATATAATAACAAACGAATTTCTAAATTATTTGAATATTATTATTATTGAATATTATTTACATAGGGATGTCAATTTTAAAACGATTTCAAAAAAGGAGGAGTTATCAATTCAGCTGTATTTTAAAAAAAAATGTTTGTTAGCTCAGAACTCTGTCATTTATGGACGATTTGGAAAAATCTTTTTTATTTGAAAGAATATACTTTCAGGTTTGGCAGGCTATATATACTTCCAGGTTTGGTTGTTTTTGTTCGTGGCAGGCTTGTCCTGACACGAGCAAAAACAACCAAAACTTATAGTATGCCAACGAAACATGGAGCGAAGCATGCTGAACATAAGGCTACAGGACAGGTGAACGACCTCAAAAATAAGGAAAATAACAAAGGTGAGCGATGTTTTGAACAAAATTAGAAGACTAAAATGGAACTGGGCTGGTTACATCATGAGAACCAACAAAGAAAAATGGACGAAGGACGTAATGGAATGGTATCCTAGAAATGGGAAAAGACAAAAAGGACGTCAAATTAAAAGATGGGAAGATGACTTACCGAAAGAATGGAGAAGGTTGGCTTGGGACAGAGATGAATGGAAGAAAATGGGGGAGGCCTATGTCGAAGGACAACCTGATCAAAAAACTGGCTGCTGAAGAATATGATACCTTATTAAAAAAATAGATTAAAAATTATTGAAATATATTGTTTTATCAGATAAAGCAAAACTATACAATACGGTCAGCGAATAAAGGCTTTTATTATTATATTTATTATTATTATATACTTCCAGGTTTATCCCATTTTTATCAAAATCCTGGTATGATGATAATATCCTTAAGGAATTGAGGGAACTCCTCAAATATTATCATGTGAAGATAAAAAAATACATGTAATTCCGATGATAATGCATTTTTTATGGTAAGCATGACCTGATTTACACCCATGGTTGGCTCACGACGAGGGGACTCCTCAACGGTCAACAGCACTGACACAAAATTTTGTATACGCATTCAGTTATGATAGCCCGTTCTAAGTTTCACAATGACATGGCTGCGTCACAGGGTTGGTTCCCAACGAGGGGACTCCCTAACGGTTAATAGCATAGACATGAAATTTTGTATATGCATTCAATTACGACACCCGTTATAAGTTTCACCAAGACAGGACTGCGCCGCTCAGGGTTGGCTTCCAATGAGAGAACTCCTCAACGGTCAACAGCACAGACACGAAATTTTATATATGCATTCAATTATGATAGTCCGCTCTAAGTTTCACCATGAGATGGCTGCTGCACTTATAAAAAAATGGAGATGGTTTTTTTTAAATTTTGTATTATTAACAATTTGTTAGACAGGTTTCAATACGTAATAATTATGCACGTTAATGTTCATATAGACTAGAATAGGCGGCTTTTTGTGTAATTCTAGGTGGGATTCATTCTATTCTGAGATGTAATCAGCTTATATAAAAATGCATAGATGGCACAATATTATTGTTAACATTGGTTAAAATATTGGGTTCATATAATCAAGCATTCTGTAACGGCCCTTAAGTCCATTACATACGATCAACAAATGCATCGACTTCCAGTAAAATCCACTGACACAATTCAGCTATTATTTTAACTCGTGTAGCTATGAATCAGCACGATGAAACAATACTTTTACTCGGAATATTTTCGGATTGCATCATTTCACGGCCTTTTTAAACCGGCGAAAAAGCAACCAAATTATCATTCCCCGAGTGATCACCTTCTTTTACTCATATTCAACATGGAAGCTTTCGCAAGGAATGGTGACACATGATGACGCGGAGGAATCCTAAAGCAAAATCTTGCGCAGGCATTTTGCATTACTTTAACCTTGTATCATATTCGGACACGTGATCATACGTATGTGAAACGAAGATGAATCATATACATACATTTGATTCTGTGCATCTTGTTGATTGGGAATATCAGCGTCTCCTTTTTTTTCGTCTTCCATTTCTGTCTCCCAAGTGCGAGTATCTAGATGGCTTTTGTTCGAAAACCGTCTTCCTCTGCTTTTGTCCTTTGTGGTATATTCTTTGTTTTTAGTGCTTTGAGTCTTAATATTGTCCCATAGCTATCTGATGAGTTGAATTCCTGAACGACAATCCTCCAGTAAGCCCTTTTCTCTAGTCTAGATTTTGCATCGCATTTTTTACCTGTAATTACAAGCTACTATACAAAGTACTGTACTAATATAGATTAGAAAAACTGTTTTAGCTCGATCAACGAAAGTGTCGAATTAATCTTATGTTTAAATGACAGTTCTCTCAAACATTGTCTTTGAATATTTATTATTATCTTTGCATTTTCATTACTTTTAACTATTTTTTATCCATATTTTATTTTATTTATATATTTTTTTTGTTATTTTTATTATTAATTTGACTATTCAGAATTTACTATTTACCTTACCCCGGTTATTATAATAATTTGACCACGTGAGTATTGTTTTATATTTCTTTGATTTGTATGCCATTTTTTTTGTTTTAACACGACTGCTTAACAAAAAAGGAGTGTAATGTGTTCAAGGTTCATCTATTGATGTTTTCCGTTTCTTTCCGTTTATTTTCCACCATAACTTCTAAACGCTTCAATCGATTTAGAAATGTATGATACTGTTAGAATCATTATGCCATGCCGTGCCATAGGTTACCTTTTTAACACGCTTTTATTAGGTCGACCAGTATGTAACTAAGTATGTAATGGAATCTAAGGTAACTAATTTAACCATCTTCCAAGGATCGTAGCGTCATGAAAATTGGCAGCTGTATGTAGTTCTGATGAAAATACAATAATATAGTACTGTCGAACTGATCTGATGATGGAGTCGGAAGATATGAACTGGAACTTCACGATGGAACATCGTATCACAGCTGTGTTTGGACTTGTTAGAAAAGTCTTGGAATGAACTTTGACTACGATTAGGTTTCAAGGTCTGATGATGTGGTTTTTAGGTGCATAAAAGCGTGTTTTTAGTGTTTTTTTTTAAACTATTCATTTATTTACCCAAATATCAAGTAACTAGTGGTCTAAATGGCCATATCGCCAAATGTCAATAAATTTACATAAATAAGTATATCGTGTTTTGTGTTAAATGAAAGGCCTGATCGAGTACACTTTGAAAATATAGATGTAACTATATGGATAAATATATAAACCACAAATATTTCATAAAACGCCCATAATAAAAATAATTATAAATACAATAGTTCACTTTCTGTAAAGGTAGTCGTGTTTTTCGTTCTTTTTAATATCTTTACTTGTTAGGAAAGTAATAGTATTTGAGGTGAGTCTTCAATGAATCTAATGAAAGCGAGATTCGTGTATTTGCTGGAAGATGGTTCCAGATTCTTGCACCATGGTCACAGAGTAGAGATTAGAAACCAGTATTATTGCGAGGAATTTTGAGTAGATTGTCAGAGGCTGACCTTTGCTTTAGGTTACTTTTGCTTGGAACTGGTCGTTGCCACAATCGAGAACGTCGAGATACCATCGTCACAATTTATTTTATTTTATTTTATTTTTATTTTATAAAGTAATGTACAAAATAAAGAGACATGGACATACATACTATTATATATGCAGAATCGTTGAAAATAAACAGTAGTATAGAGAAAAACATAGCTCTATGCATATAAATGTTCTAGCATATCCGAGTTGAGGCGAAGTCGCACAACCAACTAGACCTATAAGGTCTGTATCAGGCTGTGCTGAGTTAACAATGTGTTTTTACACAAATTAAAACTAAAAATAAACTATTAAAACTAAACAAATATATATATTTTTTATAAACTTTGCATTATTTTTAATTAATTTAAGTAGAAAAATAATAAATAATATATACAGTTATATAAGCAAAGTATTAAAACTATTTTGTATTATATAATATGTATGAGAAAATAATGTGTAATATTGTAAAATGTTAGAAATATATGTGTTTTCAATTTCAATATTCTTCAGTTTTTGAGCGCCCAATGTCTAGGAGTCACGTTTTCACTTTACTTTTGAAAGTTACATTATTTTTCACTTGTTTCTTGATTTCACATAATGAGTTGTAAACTTTCGGGGCGATAAAAAAATATTGTCTTCGGGCAAATGTGCTTTTTACCTTCGGGATGGTGAAAATTTCCTTTTCGGCATGTCTCGACAATCTGAGCTGCGTTATTTTTTCGGGCGTCTCGGCGCTCTAAAAGTGGCGTTGGACTGAAATCTCGCCGCCGCCCGCCCAACCGGTCGCGTCTCGATCAATACGCCGCCCTGGCGATGGCGGGCGGCGGCTACTCGCCAATCCCGCCCATGACATTCTCTCCCTTCCGAACTATTTTCTAACCGCCCGCCCAGGCCGTTGCAGGTGGACAAATCGTCTTTCTCATTACAAAACACGGTAAGCACCAGTTTTGTTAAGGTGCTGTTAAAGGAGGGAATATTTATAAAACGTCAATTCAAATAACTTCCAAAAAATAGGTTGTGTCTCCCCAAGACTTCTTCGGCAATTAACCAAGGACGTCATCTCATTCAATTCAAAAGTCGAATTGCAAACACGCCTCGCCGTAACATTCGCCGTTAACCCTTTGAGGACCGTACGCTTAGCGGTAGAGTGTGGACATTTTCGATACATAAAACTGTTAAAGGGCGATTTAAATAACATGTAGGTATGTCAAGTTTTGTTAAAATTGATTCAATAAATTTTGTATAAATTAATGGGATATAAGTGACCATGTGGTCCATAAAGATGCAAAGTTACAACTTTTTCCAATATTTAATTATTTTATTATTTAACTCATATTCATATTCATTTTATTAGTATACTGGTATACAAGTCAGATACAGATTAGCAAACATTCATACATATTAGCAAACAAACTTTTTTTTTATCGTAAAGAAAAGATAAATAAAGAAAACAAAACGAAGGAAAAAACACAAGAATAATGTAAAAAGAAAAAATACAAAACAAAATGCAAAGAGATCATTAAATACTTTAGCCACCAAAGCATTTTAGACTTCACTCGAGTAATATTCCTCCAGTGAGTTAAACGCCTTATCTGTAAGGTATCTCTTAAACACGTCAAGAGATTGCGCCTGCCCAATGTGCTCGCTGAGTTTGTTGTAAACCGCTGGGCCGGCGATATAGGCTAGTGGATAATGCATGACTTACCGAACGTAGCATACGTACTAAAAGAAAAAAAATCTATCTGAAAATTAGCCTTTGATATATTTAAACCAGGCTTATTGAAAGAGAACAATACATTTAATTTACTCAGTAGCCCTTGCAATTGGTCACTAAGTCCACGTTCATTATTTGCCGATACAATGTCACTAATATCGACAGCGTTGGCTAAGTCTCTCGTTATCTGCTACTTCATGAATGCCATACATTTATAACATACATTGAAACCTCTCATAACAAGCACCTCTCATAACGAGTAATTCCTCATAACTCCTCATAACATAAAATTGACTTATTTTCTATAAAATTGATTAACTCCTCATAACGAGTAATTCCTCATAACATAAAATTGTTTTGCTGAACGGGTGTTACGCTTAACGAGTAAAAGTGTTACGAATTATTCTCGTTATGAGAGGTTTTACTGTACTAGCTGTGCCCCGCGGTTAGACACACTGTTTATTCTAAAAGAAATCGGATTGTCTATGAATAATATAGAGTATTTCGGCATAGAAAATATTTTGTGAAATTTTCGTCTGTTTATACTAGTTTTCACTGCAACCTGATCTAGATAAGGCATGCACAATACAGTTCGGCTCTTCTCGGTAATGATCGGTTCTCGTCAGGCGGCCGCTTCCGGCCCCCGACCCACCGCGTCCCATCGCCCGCCAGCGCAATACTTCGTTTTGGTTTAGCGTTCTTTTCGCTCGGCTCCTAAGGATTGTGAACGTGATGTTCAACAGCCTATAACTTACCTCAAAAATTTGGCTATCAAATGCAAAAAGTTTTTTTCAAGTCCGACTGTAGTTCCAGAGATCAGCGCGTTTAAACAAAAAATAACGAGCAAACACAAGCTTTATTATTAGTATAGATAAAGAAATAAAATAAAATACAAACGGAGCTGCCATGGAATTCACCGACCGAACTCGGGCCCATCATACAGTATTATTACACTTCTGGGGGGTGAGCAGTGGATTCCGGGCTAACGACCGGCTGTGGTAGGTTTAGGACAGCTGTCTTGCCACATGTGATTGTTCGCCTTACCACCCATTCACTCCCCCTTCCAAGCCATATAATTTGAGATGCGGAAATCGCGGTTTTAGATATTTTTTCTAAGAAGGAGTTGATTATTTTCCTGGAGAGACCAAGATATTTAAAAAGGTGAAACAGAGATTTAGCTGGCAGGCCACGAGCGCCAACTTCCACCGCGTGAAGGTGAACAGTGAAGCCGTTCCGGGTGACGGCATTTGCGAGATCATGGTACCTATTTATTTAATTTGTACTCGTGGTATTTAGGGATCTTTGATTCCCATGGAACAGTTAATTATACGATGAGGGCCACCTTCCGAGGTATTCCACAGACACGACCGTTTCAGATTCCCTAATGACATTTCTCCTATAATATGATTAGAATATGCTATTTTTTTGCATATGCTCACTCACTTTCATAGACCGGTATTGAATTGTGGGGCTGCCCTAATAAACCTTAGTAAACGCCATGTTCTTAAAACATTTAAAATTGTTTTTAATTGTATTCTAACAGTTTTTATGGCATGGTACGCTGGAATATAAAAATTATTGAAATCAAAAGTAACTTATTAAGTTTTGCTCACTGACGTATATATATATATCTATATATATATATATATATATATATATATATATATATATATATATATATATATATATATATATATATATATATATATATATATATATATATATATATATATATATATATATATATATATATATATATATATATATATATATATATATATATATATATATATATATATATATATATATATATATATATATATATATACCTGATATCCAATAAGAACTCCAGCCTAAAACCAATACCGTGTTTCCACGAGGAAGCGACGCAGCGCTGCTCGGCAAATGAAACAGACAACAAAGACACAGACGATGAAAACAAATCTAGAGACTCGCTTAAAAGTAATGGACGTCGCAGCGTTACTAACGCGAGTAAAATACGCATCTGAATAGTTACTAGAAAAATGCAGTAATATTAAAACTTACTTGGGAATGTATTTCAGGTGCTTCCTTGGAATATTCTTAAAATTTCAAGGAACTAATAATTTTATGTTAATATTGTTATCATTGATTGAATTAATGGGGTTCTATAATCAATCAATACTATACAAAAAACATTAAATAACAATGTAATTATAGATGTCCGATGCTATAGGCGCCACCTGCACATCGCCGCCATAGAAGGGTGTATTACAGGTATTATGACATATTAGTAGTATAATTAAATCGTTTTATTGTAGGTAGCCCAAATTATATTTCATTACTAAAGCCTATTTAGGCGCTTTCGGCTAATAAGAAAATATAATTAGGGCTACCTACAATACAATAAATACATTCTTCCCAGATCTTTTAAATTACCTTTTTAGACCTGAACAAACTTAACTTTTAAAAATCCTGTTTTAAGGCACATTTGAATACTTCCTCAAAGCCCTATTTACCTATCCCTAGAATAAGGGTATCGGACATTAATGAAAGTTCAGGTATAAAAGGATAATTTAAAAATTCTGGGGAAAATGTATTAATTTTATTGTAGGTAGCCCTAATTAAAGTTTATTTAGGCTAAAAACGCCTAAATAAGCTACATACAATAAAATGAATAAATTATTTCCATAATTTTTAAATGACATTCTATTTAATAGGTCCTTAAACATTTTTTTGGATTGTGGCAAAAAAATAATTGGATTATGGCATTTTATTTATTACGCCCTTAAACAAAATTTTTGGATTATGGCAAAAATAAATAATTGGATTATGGCATTCTATTTAATAGGCCCTTAAACAAATTTTATTTATAAGCGACATAAATGCTTTTCGGGCTTGCTACCAAATTGTACAACACCCTATCACAGGATAATAAGGATATCAACATTTCACATATATTTAAAAAGAGATTGACTACAAAGCACTACTTCAAACCACTAAGTCCCCACTAACATTCGAGTTTTCCTTACATTTGTCAGAGTACACTGTGAGGTATTAATGCTCCATCAAAGCATTCATGGGTGACCATATCTATTTGAACTTCTTCGGAACGATCTTGAGAAGACGCCTTATTTGAAAATTTCCATTAAGAAAGGCCTGATTATCGATAATTGACCCATTTATAGTCAGGAATGCAACATCCAGATCGTTGACGTAGAGGTATGTAATACATAATTTCTTTACTTCGGTAACAATGTAACATTTTACTTTAATTAGCACATTAGTAAAATATACATCTAAATAATTTATGCGTTATTTAAACTGGTCACAGACAGATTTAAACCTTAAATTAGACGGCGTAAATTACGGCTAAATGTAACACATCACGGTAATTCCTAAATTGTACGTTATTTTTCTTTTCTTTTGTGTTCTTGCACTTGAATGTTTATCATAAACAAACTACTTTTAATAAATAACTAAATAAACTAATGTTCTATTTACACGTAATAAATAAAAAAAATAAAATAATAAGCTCGCCGATTTGTTGTTTATGAAATAAAGCGTTTCATTATGATTATTAATATATGTCAGTGCTTAAAAGTTAATCATGCCATAAAGAGCATGTGCTCGTATTTTATCGAAGGAGGGAGGGGGAAGTAAGGATAAGGGGAGAGTAGTAGAGACAAAGTTGTCGATGTATCCAGCTAAGAATATGCCGGAAGATTCGAACCGTAAAATATGCCGTTGATTGAGGAGATTATGACGGGCGATTCTGGCCCCTGCGCGCCCGGGCGGTAAGGCCGTCTGTCGCCCGGCAGACTCGTCGGCGCCATTTTAATTAGCAATTCTGCCGCTCAGCGACACATCCCTCCCGCGATGGCACCAATTCCAAGCCAATTGCCCCCCCCCCCCCTTCGTTCTCCCTCCCTCGCTTTCTATTATTTTCAGAGTTAATATACTTATCCAGGGTCGTTGTACGTTTCGTTTTTGCGGCACGAGCTTTGTATTGGCTTGGCGTTGCAACGTCTGTTGCTCCATCGATGAATATTCCAGTTTGCAGTTCTTGACAGTACACGTTTGCGGTATGGCAGTTAATGGTTCCGCCCGTTAACTTGGGTCTGCTCAAATCACTGTTCAACCGCTATTCGGTAGCCTCCTCGTAGATTTTGTAATTTAACACATATCGACACCGCGAGGCTGGTTTACTTCAGCTATTTTCACAGCTTGATGTCGTATGGCATCTTACTGTGGGGTCATGCTGCTGATGCTGATGTTAAATATTTATACTACAGAAACGAGCCATCCGCGCTATTTATAAATTAGGTGCTAGACAGTCGTTACGCGGAAAATTTTAAGAAATCAATATTTTGACACTTGCATCTCATTACATCTATGAAAACTTAATGTATGTGCATAAAAATAAAGAACTGTTTTTAAATAAACTCTGATAGGCATGGTGTCAATACTAGAAATAAAAATAAACTTCTGACCAAAAATGGCGTTCGAGGCAGGGAACTAAATCTAATAGAGTCTTATTTGCAAGGACGAACGCAAGTAACTAAAATACAAAATATTGTTAGTAAACCCCAGTTAGTTACGCAAGGAGTGCCACAAGGCTCTATCCTGGGTCCATTTCTTTTCCTTGTGTATATAAATGACATACCAGATTGCGTGATATCAGATAATGACGAAATTACCCTTTATGCAGATGATACTTCTCTAATTTTCAGTGATCCAAACTTAGATACTTTAATCAAGCGAATTGATGCCACGGTGAAACAGCTGGGTACTTGGTTCCACGTAAACCGACTATCCCTTAATGCCTCTAAATCAAATTCAATTCATTTCTCTCTTCGGCCTTCCCGAGATAACGTCATTAGCATCCGCTATGGTGAAAATGACATTGAAAATGTTGACCATGTAAAATTTTTAGGTATCCATTTAGACAGTAAACTCCAATGGTCAACTCATTTGGATGAATTGAGCGGAAAATTAGGTAGTGCCACGTTTGCTATTAAAAAAATTAAAATGTTGTGCGGCTTTGAAGCCGCAAAGTCTGTATACTTTGCATATTTCCATTCCTTACTAAGTTATGGTCTCATGTTTTGGGGAATGGCGGCAAATTCGGTAAGAATCTTTAGACTTCAAAAAAGAGCGATTCGCAATTTATTTACCATATCATCGCTAACATCTTGCAGGCCGTATTTCGTTGAATCTGGTATCATGACAGTGTATGCCGCTTATATATACCAGGGTGTTATGTACGCACGAAAAAATATCAGCACCACTCCAACAAATTCGGATGTTCATTCGCACAACACGCGAAACAAACAAGACTTGCGTCCTTGCAAAGTGCGACTAAGTAAGGTTAGAAATAGTTTCCTGTATCAGTCCAATATATTTTATAACAAGATTCCATTGTGCGTCAGGGGTCTTGGAGACGTTCAATTTAAGAGCAAGGTCCAGGATATACTTATTAAGAACCCAATGTATTCTGTTAAGGACTTTGAGAGTATTGATTTTCCTAATCTTCTATAATTATTTATATTACAATCTTTTCTTACTTTTGTTTTTTTTTTTAAATTTTATAACTTTGATTATTTACATTACTATTTACATTACAAGCATTGATTATCAAAGATGGATTATAATATAAAAAAATATATTGACCATTTCTATTGCGACAATGTTATTGATTTAATTTTATATTTTTTATAATCTTAATTTTACTCTTTTATAACCGACTCTTCGTTTTTATACTTTGACTATCTGCAGTATTTAAGCAGTTCCAATTATTTTAAAAAGATCTTAAATCTTTATTTTAAATTGAAATATTAATTGTTTTACAATTAAAAAATAATGGTCGATATTAAAAAAAATATTATACCACATAAGGTATAATACCAGTTACTCAACTTGACTATACCAAGAGTAGGGATTCCTACCAACTGGCTTATTTAAATAAATAAATAAAAATAATTAAAAAAAATAAAATCATTCCTGAGGTGACGGGCTCGCCCGCTGTAGTCGACAACTTAAGTTGAGTAAAGAGGAATATTATAAACTAGATCATAAGCTAATAAAGATGAAGTTAACTATCAACTGATAAAGATGCATCAATATACACATTTTTCTGAGCTAGTTTTTCAAGAACCTATTACAACCGAAAGGCTATATTTATCTGTATATTATTTTAATTAACGACAGTTTCTCTAAGCGGAAATTTATTTTATTTTATTCTGTATTATTCATTTCAATACATAAAGGATTTATGGTTGGTTTATTTGTTTTTCTACCTGCCTTTTTTCACTCTGTTTCATCTTTTCAATTTACGGAAACACCGGGAGCGTGAACGACAAAGACCGAAGATTTGAATAAAGATTTACAATATAACGAATTGAACTATTATTATCTTTGACGTTCAGGATGTATACGTAATGTATTTAAAGTGAATAAAAAAACTGAAAACTAAGAAAACTATCAAGATGTAGATTCGCCCGCAGCATAGACAATGCATAGAGTACGTTTCTTCGTGAACTAAAAACGGAATTAGTTAAGGCTCTTTCCGAGTTGACGTGACTAAAAATTTAGATATTTTTGCAATACTACGCGCCCGCGTGCTTTCGATATATACATAAAGATATATAGGTATACCGCGGCGACAAGGGAATACGTCCCACCGTTGGCAGTTGCCAATTACGAATGACGATTTCGGCTTCGTGCGTCGTCGAATATAGTTGATTTGGCTTTTCAATTATAATATAATAAATTATCAAATGAATAGTGTTTATAAAGTAAAAATTAGATTACAATAATAAAATAATTTAAGATCACTGTGTTTTTTTTTTATATTACTCAAAAGTATCTTTAATAAATAAAAAAAATCGGTTGTGTCACCCCAAGACTTTCCTGACTAGTATCCGGGGAGGTGCGAAAAAACAGCGACATTTTTTACTCTAGTACCCCAAATTTGTATGGCAGGTACCCCAAACGTTGGTCGTAAGTACCCCAAAAACTAATAGGTTCTTCCGATGGTTAACAGAAGCTTCTATGCCAAATTTTAACTTAGACAGATTAAGCGTCTGGGCGCTATCGCGGAAACAATTTTTTCGCCGGGAACCCCAAATTTGTATGGGAGGTACCACAACCGTAGGGTGTAGGGACTCCAAAAACTAATGGGTTCCTCCGACGGTTAACAGAAGCTTATATACCAAATTTCAGCTCAATCCGATTAAGCGTCTGGGCGCTATCGTGGAAGAATACATACATACAGACATACAGACATACAGACATACAGACAGACAGAGATCGGTCTGGAAATAGTCTCAATCGTCTCAGGGAGTCTCAAAATATATATTCCCATCTTCATCTCAAAATTTTTTTTTAGCGCGATCACAATACTTTCCTTTCCGATAGGTCGTCAGGAAAGTAAAAAAATATTGTTTGGCCACAACATTTCTGGAAATTACGTAATTTCAAATATTTTTTCTTATATTTTTTGTATGGAAGTTCCAAAAACTGTCTTGGTACTATGCAAATAGACCATACGCTGGAGTAAACAGTATTTTTTAATATTGAGAATCATCTCTAGGTTTTTCAAAAACTGAAGACAAATCTCGCTCGTTTCTATTTTTTTGGAAAAACAGTAACAGAATAAAGATAATTTACAATTAATATGGAAATATTTTACCAATTTCGTTTTGGCGAAATGATAACTTAAGGACAGGGTTTTTAAAATCCGGCATAATTGTATTAATTTTTTTTTCGTGTTCTCACAACCAGGCCACAAAATTATGCTTCATATAGCTTTTGGCCGTCACGGCCGCCACGGCCTCACTTGTGTCTTAACTGTCAAAATATTTGAATACATCAATATATCATTATCAATATGATGTATTGAATACATCAATACATTTTAAATAATTATCTCCTGTCTCTTTGTTGCAGGTAAGTCAGTGGATTTTGTGAAGAAACCCATCACCCGATCTTCTTCCATGTGATTGTAGTAAGTAATAATAATATTAATACTGCTAATTAGGTTATGTCTGCGGCGTCGCTCGCCTAAACCTTATCAGCTCTTTTAATTCAACGGAAAATGAAATTATAACTTTATTACTATATTTATCTGTGTATTTTTATAAATGCTTCTTCACGCTGTTGAATTCAAATTAAAACTCTTTTATTAAATCTATAAAGTACATTTATTTTAGTTTCATAGCTATTCTAACTAGGCCTCGCCTGTACTACGATATGCCTAATGTATAGGCCAATGAATGCTTTTCTTTTTTTTCCAGCATAAAATATATTTATTATATATTTAAAAATACTTATTTCCTGCAAAAATACGTAGACTAAAAACGCAAAATTACAAATTGAAACTGTAAATATACAAAGACTATGTAATAAAACTACAAACGCTGCAAATTAAGAGTGTCCTCAGGATATTTCTTAAGGTACTGACACACATGCTCATAAATGAGCATGCTTATGAGTATGCTCAAAATTAGCATGCTCCTCAACTCTACACATTTGCTTATTTAAAGCATACTTGTTGTGGACATACTTTTGAATGAGTGTGATCAAAGCAAACAATTGTACACACGTGCTAGTTAAACGCAGGCTCTCGGCCAAAATGGAAGCAAGTTCCGTCAGTTCCATCCGCACAGAACTCAACATAATAAATCTAATGCTTACAACGAAATTGTTTAAGAAACTATTTGAAAAAAAGAAAATAAAAAGGATGATTTGTATCCGTAACTGGATAAATAGAAGAGAAACCCTTGGAGCAAGTAATCGACTATTGGGGTAGATACGAGAAGAAGATGTCAGCGGCTATAAAAATCATTTACGCATGCTTCCGCAGAAATTGAGAGTAGCATACAAAATTAGGTCATTCATGTTACGTACTTAATAAATCTTCATTATTATTATTTCTTACTATGTTATTTTTATAGAGAGGTTACTGGGTATTCCGAAGACTTTCGTGACTACGATAATGAGTCACGAAAATCAATGTTTTATCGTCCCCCAACGGCCCGTTGTCAACATGGCCCATGTCTTTTATTATTTTTTGTAAAGGCGCGCGGGGAGACAATTGACACTTGCATGCTCATAATAAGCAAACCTGTTTACACGTGCTCAAGAACACACCCTCTTTCACCCGCGCCTCGGGTAGCATGCTCGAAAATCAAACCTCTGTTGATTTATGAGTATACTCGAAATGAGCATGCTCATTACTAGCAATGCTTCGACAAACATGCCACTAGCAATTGCTTAATAGTAGCATGCTCTTGTGCTATTAATGAGCATGTGTGTCAGTACTTTATACTCTTATCGTTAGGATATCACCTATTATTAATAAAGAAAGCCACTATTTAATGAAATTAAAATAAAATAATTGGTTAGGCCATTTTCAATTATACCGTATAAAATATATTTATATCCTACCTACCTCCCAATTCCCAATCAGTGAGAAATTTACGCGCCGGCCGAACTAGACGTGCTCTAGTGAGTGTTCCTTTATCGTGCTGTGAGAGTAATTATCGCGTCCGTGAGCTGGCCAGCCGAAGACTTGGAGTGAAAATTGCAGCAAGGAATCGCGAGAAAAATAGAAAGGTGGGTAAATTTGATTCCTTCTCTTCTCCATAATGATGTCTATAATCCCTTTAAATTAACCAACCTTCCTCACAGTCCACTCTATATATATATATAAACTAAAACCCAACATTTTGGTCCATACGATCCGGATTTAAAATACTTTGTCCATTTGAGATCGAAAATAGAATAAATACTTCCGCCATTACGGGTTGCCTTTTGGAATTTCGCATATGGGAAATATTATTCACATAATTATTATTTATAGACATCATTGGTAAAATTAAACATATCTACATAATGAAACATTATATTCGTGTTAATTTGTAAAAATACAGATCTGCCCGCATTAATTAAATTCAAACGGCGGGTAGTTTATTTTAACGTAGGTACACCAGGCATATTAAATTACTGCAGAGTTCACACTTTATGCCGCGAGTATAGTACATATACTTATTGCATTTTGCATGGGTATACTTGCTCAGCTGAGCTGAATGGTTGATAGCCGTAATTTATATAGAATAAATTATATTTGTCCTACATAAAATAAAAACCTATTTTGTTTGTTTACGTAGATTATTTAATGCTTATTAATTGTTTAATTGTTATAAATTTGTCACCAAATCATATAAAGACAATATTATAAATATTTTGTTAAATATTGGATACTGTCTCATTATTTATAGAGACACTGTAAGTTACGTTTGTAGGATTGCAACCGTTTATTGAAAAAACCGGTTTCACTAGCTAGATAAGGAAACAAAATAACAATAATATCTTGTTTACGAAATTGGTTTAGCAAAACAGTTCGGTAGGGTGAAGTTACCAGTTATGGGACTTTCATTTATATAAATTATATTTAAAAAAGGGGATCTTAATATTTTATAATTATTATTCCTGAATATAAACTTGTTTGGTTACATAAAATATCTGAGTAATTAATAGTTTATTATCAAATTATATATTTGTTATTGTTTGCAAATTTGTTTGGTTCATAACAATTTGTCAAAATAATTATTAAATATTGGTTTGTTTTATTTGTTTGTTTACTTGACATCCATTCATAGCTGTATAGACGATAAATAAATAAATTCTTATAAAATGTCTCGTGATCCCGATAAGGAAGCTACCATGGATGCAATTAAGTTACAAATAGCACGTGCAAAGCGTAATGCTTTATTTGAGAGAATGCAACAAATATTTGATTTATCAAAGAATGTAGGCACTACCGAAAGAACAAGTGAGCCATTTCTCAATGCATCTATTTCTATGGCAGATATACGGTCAGAGTTTCGTGCCGTTTTAGATGATTATAATATTTTAAAGATTAGAGCTGACCCAACCGCGACGCCGTGTTACGATACATTTACCTCATTTGAGGACATGTATTGTACAAGTAAGCGTGTTCTTGACCGGCTGTCTGTTAAGCAAAAAATATCGACGTCCATTAGGGACACTGAGACTTGTCGTGAGGCGACAAAGCCAAGACTTCCACCTTTGGAAATTATGTCTTTCAACGGGGACGTAAAGAATTGGCCGCTGTTTTATGCCAATTTTAAATCTCTAATCCACGATAACACGTCGCTTACAGATGACGAGAGAGTGTATTATCTGATGAGTAAATTATCGCAAGGAGCTTTAAACGTGATTTCAGGTATCACTCCAGATGGTCAGAATTACTCTTTAATATTAAAAACTTTAATTGATAGATACGAAGACAAACGTCTTTTGGCTTCGGCTCACGTAGAGCAGATTTTGAACTTTAAATTAAATGGAGGTCACAAAATAATTTTCAGTATTTTATGGATAGGGTTAGCACCGCTGTTGGTGCACTAAAGAATTTAAAATTGGACGATTTAGCAGATTATTTGTTGCTACACATAACGTTGAAAAAACTCGATACAGATACAATCAAAGGTTTTGAATCGCAGGTTCGTGATGTAGAAATACCTACATTTTCACAATTAGTTGATTTCGTGAGGACTCAGATTCGAGTTTATCAAACCTGTAATGTCCAATCTAGGACCACTATCAATATGAACAGCAAAGCTAGTCGTTTTAGTTCGAACCAACGAATGCCAAGCCCTCAATCATATGTTTCAAATGAGCAAAATAATTTAAGGTGTTTATGCAATAATATAACACATGAATATCTCTATAAATGCCCTTTGTTCTATAAAATGACACCTGCTGATAGGTTCGCTCATATTAAAGCAAATAACGCCTGTTTAAATTGTCTGGGTATAAAACATAAGACAGGTCTCTGTAAATCAAATCAGAAGTGTACGATGTGTAAACAGAAACACCACACGTCGTTACATTTTAATAATAATGATAAAATTAGTAGTTCCACGTCGAACTCAGGTACCGTTCAGTCGGTTCGATGGTCATCTCAGATGCTTTCGCCTTCTAACACGAAGCCTGAGACAACCTTCGATAACGACGCAGGGCGCGGAGACGCAACGTTGTGTGCTACATGTAACACAAACGCCAAGTTGTCGACTCTTTCGCAAAGGTCCAAGTCAGCTACAACTACCACAGTCGCGCTTGCCACCGTTCAAGTCGTAGTGAATAATCAGATTGTTAGATGTCTCCTAGACTCGGCTTCTCAAAGCAATTTTATAACAAATGACTGTTGTGAAAAACTTGGCCTCAAGCGTTATGAAAAGTCGAAGGTAGTGGTTACGGGCGTAGGTGGTTTAAATAAACCTACTCTAGGTAAAGTTAATTTAACTTTCCTTTCTAGGTTTAATTTAGGTATAAGTTATGACATGAGTGCTCTTATTGTCGATCGTATTACTAGTGAGTTGCCGTCAGTTCCAATAGACGAGGCCGCGCTTCCACATTTGAGGTCACTACCTCTTGCCGATGAAATGTTTGCTACGCCTGGCCCTATCGAGGCTTTAATAGGCGCTTCATTATTTCCACATTTATTGCTACCAGGTAGGATAGTTAATACCCAGTGTGATAATATTCCACCAGTTATTGAAACTGTGTTAGGTTTTGTCGTCGTTGGGTTATTGCCCACGCTTCAGTCTACGCATATTCATGACTTGGTCTCATGCTGTTCAGTAGTGTCTCGAGATTCCCTGGACGTCGTTGTAAAACGCTTCTGGGAATTGGAGGAAATATGTATCCCACCAGTCCAAGATCCTAATGATCTGGAGTGTGAGGAGCATTTCTCGGTCACCACGACACGTGACTCTAACGGTAGGTACGTCGTTGCCTTACCTTTTCGACTGGATGCCTATTTATTGGGTGATTCTCAAAGGGTCGCTGAGAAGCGTTTTATTTGCCTTGAACGAAAACTCGAATCATGCGCTCCCTTGCGAGAAGCCTATGATAAGGTAATACGTGATTATATCGAAGATGGGTATTTGTCACCGGTGGCTATTGATAGCAATGTCAGCACCCTCTCATATGTCGTCCCTCACCACGGGGTTTTCAGACCAGATAAGTCTACAAAACTTAGACCGGTTCTTGATGCCAGTTGCACAACTAGCACAGGCTACTCTCTTAACGATCTACTACACTCAGGTCCCAACCTACAGGGTGATTTATTTTGTATACTCTTGAATTTTCGTTTGTTTTCGGTCGCCTTCTGTGCTGATGTGAAACAAATGTTTTTACAAATAGGTATGCGTCCTGAAGATCGTCGATTTCAGCGTATTCTATATCGCTTTAGTCCCCACAGTCCTATGCAAGTCTTTGAGCTGAATAGGGTATGCTTCGGATTTAAGTCAAGTCCTTACCACGCCCTACGAGTAGTAAAACAATTAGCGTCCGACGAAGGAGATAAATATCCTAAGGCTGCTAAAGTTATCTCTAGTTCTCTGTACATGGATGATATTGCATATAGTCTTCCAGAAGAGTCTTCTGCTGTAGAGACAGTAAACGAACTGATTCAGCTTTTCAAATGCGGTCAGTTCGACCTAATGAAGTGGACATCAAATTCCAAGAGTGTATTAGAAAACATACCAGAGTCCCACAAAATGACTTCAGAAGTAGAGTTCGATAAGCAAACACAGCATAAGATATTGGGTCTAAGGTGGTCCATGTCTGATGATTGTTTTGTCTTTCAAATCAACGCTCCTGATAATAGGTGCACAAAACGTGTCATCCTGTCAACAGTAGCGCGTTTATGGGACATCTTAGGATTTGTGGCTCCTACTATTCTTTATGCCAAGCTGTTAATAAAGGAGCTTTGGCTTATTAAGTGTGATTGGGACGATTGTCCTCCGCCACATATTGAAAAATCGTGGCACAACTTCTGTTCAAAACTACCCTGTTTAAATGGCTTAAGAATACCTAGACACGTAGGCGTAAGCGCCGGGGTGATTGTTAACGTCTTGGGATTTGCAGACGCAAGTGAGCGCGCGTACGGAGCGGTTGTTTACCTACACCTCACTCGTGCCGATCATATCAGCACTCAGCTTGTGTGTGCTAAGTCTAAACTATCGCCAACAAAGACACTCACGGTTGCAAGATTAGAGCTTTGCGCCGTTGAGCTATTGTCAAGATTGCTCCGTCGTGTGTGCGACACATATAGTCCACGTTACGATATATCCCGTGTGTATGGCTTCACTGATTCAAAGGTTGTCTTATGTTGGTTGAATTGATCGCCACATAGATGGCAAATATTTGTGGCAAATCGGATCGTTAAGGTAACAGAGAACTATTCGCCTAGTATCTTCTTCCATGTGGCCGGCTCTGAGAATCCTGCCGATTGCCTCTCTCGTGGTTTGTCTCCCGAAAAGCTATTGACTCATCAGTTATGGTTCAAGGAACCCTCGTGGGCTTCGTCAAAGCCGTCAGATTGGCCGATTAATACATTTAGTGATATATCAATTGATGAGACGTTGCCCGAGGAGCGACCAAAATCTTTCCCCGTAGTTACATCTTCGCGGGAAGAGAATGTCGTCTATCAGCTTTGTTTGAGAATTTCTTCCTGGAGTCAACTAATTAAAACGGTTGTGTTCGTGCTAAGATTTGTCAAAAGACTTCCTAGGAGAGAAAACCTGATTGCATCTCCAGAGGACCTTAAACAAGCCGAGCGCTTAATAATACGCATTCTCCAATATAAATATTTTGAAGAGGACATTTATAATATAAGGAATAATAAAAATTGTTCTCGTCTTCTAATCAAACTTAAGCCTTTTCTTGATGACGATGGTCTCATCCGCGTTGGTGGTCGTTTGTCAAATGCATCGGTTGATTACGATCAAAAGTATCCCGTTATATTGCCCCGTCGTGATCACGTAGTTGATCTCATTATAGATCACTATCATAATAAATACTTTCACGCAGGTCCGGTGTTACTTATGTCTCTTTTAAGGCAAAGTTACTGGATCTTAGCGTCAAGAAGTTCGATCCGTCATCGAATCTTTAAATGCAATATTTGCTTTAAAGCGAAACCTCGTCCGACTTTTCCAATTATGGCTGATCTTCCAAGTTATCGAGTCAATCAAGTTGAAAAGGCCTTTACTCACGTAGGTTGTGACTATGCAGGTCCTTTAAAATACACCCCGTATCGTGGCAGAGGCGTTCAGTCTCGCAAGGCATGGTTGTGTATATTCACGTGTATGACCGTAAGAGCGGTACATATTGAAATAGTTACCGATTTGTCTACCGTTAGTTTCCTCTCAGCCTTCAAGCGTTTTCTCTCTCGCCGAGGACCCGTCAAGTGTTTATACTCAGATAATGCTACTAATTTTGTAGGCGCGAACTCTTATCTGAGAGACTTAGATAAATTTCTTGAAAATGTTCATCAACCTCTCTTATCCGAGCTTTCCAATGAAAGAGTCGATTGGAAGTTTATACCACCAGCTACACCACACTTTGGTGGTTGTTGGGAAAGTATAGTTAAAATAGTGAAAACACACTTGTTTAAAACAATAGGTAGCCAAATATTACCATACGAGGAGATGTTGACTACGCTTGCACAGATAGAAGCGTTGATTAATTCTCGCCCGCTCACAGTTTTGAGTAGCGACCCGTCAGAGCCTTCAGCTCTCACGCCGGCACATTTTTTGTGTTCAGGTCCCTTATCATCAATGCCTGTAATAGAAGCGACAACCCATAACCTGCAGGAAAGGCACTCGTTGCTGAGCACTTTTGTTCAATCATTCTGGCAGCGATGGCGCCTCGAGTATCTACACCAGTTGCAATCTCGCGCTAAATGGAACATTCCTTCCGTCCCCATTGTAAAGGGAACAGTAGTCATTGTCATCATTGACAACGCTCCGCCGTATACATGGCCGTTAGGGATAATACAGGAAGCGCATACTTCTAAGTATGGCATCACTCGTGTTGCTACTGTTAGGACGTCGAAGGGCAACTTTGTTCGTCCTATCATTAAACTATGTCCATTGCCTACGCAGTGACTAGTATGTCTAAATAGTTATAAGTTAGCACCTAAGTTATACCATATTGCACTTATTTCTAGTTTCTTATCGTAAAACTTGATGCTACATAGTACGTAGGTTAGCTTTAGCTATATAATAATACATTTCTTAAAGGCAACCCTTTAAGCCCGGGGGTAATGGTTAGGCCAATTTCAATTATACCGTATAAAATATATTTATATCCTACCTACCTCCCAATTCCCAATCAGTGAGAAATTTACGCGCCGGCCGAACTAGACGTGCTCTAGTGAGTGTTCTCTTTATCGTGCTGTGAGAGTAATTATCGCGTCCGTGAGCTGGCCAGCCGAAGACTTGGAGTGAAAATTGCAGCAAGGAATCGCGAGAAAAATAGAAAGGTGCGTAAATTTGATTCCTTCTCTTCTCCATAATGATGTCTATAATCCCTTTAAATTAACCAACCTTCCTCACAGTCCACTCTCTCTATATATATATATATATATATATATATATATATATATATATATATATATATATATATATATATATATATATATATATATATATAAACTAAAACCCAACAATAATCAAAATCAAAAATTAAAAACTAAATAAAATCAAAATAATCAAAACAAAATAAATCAAGAAATACATTGTAGGAATAAACGCGCCTGAAGGTTTTCGAAGTCAATTTAAAGCCTTAATGTCCAAGTCTATGAGCAACTTTTTTAAGTCCAAATTTTAAATTGGTTCCTTATCGAGGGATTCACTTAAAACCTTTTTTTAATTAATGCTTATATTTTTCAATAAATTCATAAAACTAAAATTCTTCAGATATGGTCGTTCCCAGGTATCATGTCGCCTTAAGCTCAAACTGATACACCAACATCAATGAGTACATGACGAGTTTTTAATTAGTGACATCCTTAAATTGGCAAAATCAGTACGAGCAAATAAGCAACTTTTGATATTTTTTTTTGGGAAAAATACAACAAAATTTTTTATTTTTTCAAAACAATTTTATATATTTTGTTTAAGTTTAGTTAAGCGAATATTGTTTATTCACGATATTTTACCTCTTGTTAGGTGGTTTAGCGCGCTCAACGGTTGTCAATTGTCATCAGTCAACTTTTTTATGGTTTTTTTTTTGGTTTATTTATTTTTTTTTCTGGAAGGTGGTTATTTGCTCGTATTCATTTATCCACTTCAAGGATGTCACAAATTAAAAACAAACCCTGTATTCCAAGCCGACACGGTTTTCGTCAGCTGTTCAAGTGGATGTGGTGGTTGGAGACTGTGAAACGCGCACCTCGTCTAATTTGAAAACATTCGCGCGACTTTGGAACGCGGCAGAAAACCGCGAAGCAAAACGGACGAAAAATGTAAGACCAAAAATGTTTAAAGAATAACTTTGAAGCCTTTGCGAGAGGGGGTTAGGGGGAAATGGGGGGGGGGGGGGGTGAGTTTAAAGTCAAAAGTTAGCCACGGCTGCCGAATAAAACCAGGCGTGGCCGAGGCAAAATAATACTAGAGGGCTCGCAAAAAGCGTTCGACACGCGTTATGACAAAACTTTTTCAGTTATCGTCCGTTGTATATTTTCTGTTGTTGCTTGTAGCTCCGGCTTGTCAACGAATTTCATTTCCGTAATTACGCCAACTTTGTCACATTTCTGATTAAAATAACTTGAATACTACATGGTAATCAATTTAATAAATATTTGTAACAATGTTAAGTTTGTCTTTATTATAATTGGACTGTTATAATATTGTAACAAGATCGATTGATGACCTCCCTATTTGTGATATATATCAACCGAGTCGATCTTATGAATGAAAGAGGCTCAGGCGTTGACGCTCGATATTTGTGAGAGTTTAATGCGCAAATTTCAGCGTGTTTCGTGAGTTTATTTCTTCGGGTTGTTCGACACAGATTTAGACTCAGACTCAGAAACGGAATAGCGTATCTGCAAGAAAGAAATAAATTTAATACAAAATGCAAAAAGCATAAATTTAATACAATTTAATACAAATTTAATACACCAAAATCTGACAGATGAATCGCAATACCAATGTGACTTAAAATTTTTATTACGAATTTTGTAATAAATTTAACGCATTTTTTGACTTTATTTTAAACCGCCGAAGAAACGCAATTGGACCCATTACTACTAAAATGAATCTGTATTCTGAATCTGATGTGTGTGTGTTTACTTTGCAAGAAACTGAAACGTCTGTTGTACATTATAATATCTTAATTAATAATGACTGAGATGAATGACTAAGGAATTATGTTAGAGATTCACTTCGTAAATTGTGACACCCAATGACAAATTAACTGCCTGCCTACATTGTGATCATTATCTCGTATTCAAGCGTTGCCTTGCTTCCGTCAATTTATTAATAAATCAAAGTACTATTCAACTTGATTAATAGATGACTTGCTCAGTGTATGTAGCATTCATGAGATGTAGGCATGATAAGGCCCTGAAGATACGGGGTTCGACCTACATAAATAGTACTGAGTGACGTCGAATATGCTTGTAATTATCAGACATTCTAGGGTTGCCACAAACCGGGACATATCTACAACATTTTTAGTCCGCAACATAAAATATTCAGGTATTAAATAAATTATTAGTTTAAAAAAAACACTAAAAACACGCTATTATAAATGCACGTAAAAAGCACATCATCAGACCTTGAAACCTAATCGTGGTCAAAGTTCATTCCAAGACTTTTCTAACAAGTTCAAACACAGCTATGATACGATGTTCCATCATGAAGTTCCAGTTCATATCTTCCGACTCCATCATCAGATCAATTCGACAGTACCATATTATTGTATTGTCATTAGATTCCATTACATAGTTATGTACAGGTCGACCTAATAAAAGCGTGTTAAAAAACGAGATGGAGGACGTTCATAGTGCCTATTTCATTTATTTTAGTTTTAATGAAATCTACATTATTTCAGGAACAAATAATCAAAACGCAAAAACCAAATTTTCGCAATTACTTTCCTGGTAGCGGGAAAGTATTGTGACTGGACTACTGTGTGTCTGTGACTGTTTGTATTCCTTAACGAGAGCGCTCAAATCCGATTGAGCTGAAATTTGGCATGCAGGCATTATTTGGTCATGGCAAGCGTTGAAAAGATTGTGGTTGAAATCGGTCGACCAGCGAGCACGAGAGTCATAATTTAATCTCAAAATATTGCACTTAGAGACTTACAATTTGGTACATATATGCCTTGTTAGGCCGAAACCACACTGTGATTTTGGCCCGAAAACACATTACGATTGTGATACCAATAGACGCTTTTCTGTGAACGTTTTATCCGATTGGGCTGAAATTTGGAAAGCAGGCATATTTTATTTATTATTTTTTTTTAAAATTTTAAACATAGTATAAAACACATAATAATGGTCATGGTAACCAAGTAATGGTGCGAAGAAACAACGGCCCACATTCACATGACCATGCTCAGCGCATACCCAAATAGGCCAAATATAGCCTGTATCTGGGTATACGACTTATTTTCTGACTTAAGTGGAGAAGCCTAATTGACGTAGGTACTCATATAGATACATATACACATACACACATACATATACATACATACACAAATATATAAATATAACGATATAAATATTAGTATTATTCTTTTGCATTATATTACAATATATTACATTTTGTATAACATCTTATACCATATTATATAGTATAATATTAAAGTTATGCAGAAATATTATTTTGTTTAAGATAAGACTTGCAGAAGTTCGTTCTCTGTCCTTGAACGACCTATGTCGGTCATAGCAAGAGTTTAAGATTGTAGTTGAAATTGTAGAGAAATATTTATATAGGGGACTATTTAGCCATTTTTAACCGAAAAAAGGAGGAGGTTATCGATTCGGTTGTTTTTTTTATTTGTACCTCAGAACTCCTTCATTTATGAACCGATTTGGAAAATTCTTTTTTTTTATTTGAAAAGATTTACTTCCTGATTGGTCCCTTTTTATCAAAATTCTGTTCTGTTGATGGGTTCCATAAGGGAACTCCTTAAATATTATCATATGAAGTTGAAAATTTACATGTTGGTTCAGTTCCGATGACGATGCATTTTTTTATGGTGATGCTTCACCCAGGGTTGGCTCCCGACGTGGGGACTCCTCAACGGTCGACAGCACAGTAACGAAATTTTGTATACGCATTCAGTAATGACAGCCCGTTCTAAGTTTCATGACACGGCTGCTACACCCAGGGTTGTCTCCCTACGAGGGGACTCCTCGACGTTCAAAATCACAGATATAAAATTTTGTATATGCATTCAATTACGACAATTACGACCTGATTTACACCCATGGTTGGCTCACGACGAGGGGACCCCTCAACGGTCAACAGCACTGACACAAAATTTTGTATACGCATTCAGTTATGATAGCCCGTTCTAAGTTTCACAATGACATGGCTGCGTCACAGGGTTGGTTCCCAACGAGGGGACTCCCTAACGGTTAATAGCATAGACATGAAATTTTGTATATGCATTCAATTACGACACCCGTTATTAGTTTCACCAAGACAGGACTTCGGCACCCAGGGTGGACTTCCAACGAGGGAACTCCTCAACGGTCAACAGCACAGACACAAGATTTTGTATACGCATTCAATTATGATAGCTCGGTCTAACTTTCAACATAAAATGGCTGCTGCACTGTTAAAAAAATGTATTATTGAACAAAATATTTGATTATTCTCTGATAGTCACATTCCCTGCACAAGCGTGATTAATACGATTCCGAGCGATTAGACGTCCAATAATTCTGGAAGATCCGTAGTAAATGTTCCTTTTTGCAGTCTCAAATTAAATGGTTCGGTCGATTAATGACCTCATTAGTGAATTTTCCGCTTAAATACGGACAGCCGGCGAACATATTGTTTACTCCGCTTTCCGTTGAATTTTAATGAAGGGGTTGGGATGAGGTGGCGAGCGGGGGGAGAAAGGGTAGGGGAGGGGGGATGGGTGCTAGGGTATTCACTTAAGAATTCGTGCTTAATGGGCTGCTTTTCTCAGCCCGATTAATATTCATCTGCAGCAAAAGTAAACCGTCAAAGCGCCTGTCAGAAGGGCGATTTTTGCATACTTTTATTAAATTCGGGGTTAACCAACGATTGAGGCGTTCTCGGTTATCCGCGCATTTCACCCTATTAAGAGACCACGGAACAACTTTAAGAACAACTAGATCTGTCAACTACAACGGGCGAACCTGTCACCTCAGGAAGTTTTACCGATATTAGATCGTTTTGTCTACCGCGTGGTGAACGTAGAAGACTTGGGACGAAAACAGTTCACTGTCTACGCTACTAATCCGTAAGAAACCTGTGTCTTACGGCTATAACCAGGATAATCTCACCCAGCGCAAGTAATACTTCCAGTTGCAACCAGATTACTCCAGTCTACTACTGGTTACACGTTCGAGATCGCTTGCGCGGTCCTCTCCCTAACGTAGCGGTCTACCGAATCTATTACGGACCACGGCATCTTTTGCCCGGCTGTTCACCCGGTATCTGTTAACCGATTTGTCGTTTCAAGAGCAGTTACCGTAACAACTACTCACGCTCTATAGGAAACAATACTGTTACCAGACTCCCCCGGTTGTCAGTCGGAATGCACAATCAATTAGCTGACTCCGCACGGTGCGCAAATCGTCCAGGAGCGCCCGAAAGTTGACTCCTGGAAGAAACTGGCCCGCAGGCCAGAGTCCTACCCTGGCTCGCACTTCTGCGTAGAGGCCGCCGGATGGTTGGCCCGTGCGTTTGATCGATCCTAAACATCAAGGGTCTTAGTGGCCTAACTGCAACAGGGCCTATTAGCTGCCACCTTCAAGAACAGTTATAAATAGGATATAATACAGAAGAAACTCAGAAACCGAGCATATTTTATTCATATAATTTTTTTTTCTGTCTTTATTTGAAAAAAAAACAACAGATTTACATAAATCTTACGTACTAGGGATAATATTACATTAAGTTATTTGATATAAATCTAAAAACGTTTTCTACTTATTGATAATTTACCTATTTTGTTATACTCTTTTAATACTTTGATATTTTATTTTAATTTCAGTTTGGCTTTTTTTTTTAGTCCGTTATTTTTGTAGAGGCGAGTTATTTGAATTGTGATTTACTAAGAAGCACACCATCAAATCAATTTACAATTTTCACATATGAGTGCATTATACGGGGCGCCGCGGCGCCGGAGAGAATAGTGCGTTATTGGTTGAACAATGCGGCGGGCGGAAGACATCACAACGACGAGTTCTGTGGGTCGACGGAACGTTCAGCGGGAAACAACTGAGCAGATCAGGGCAGTCGAATTTATGGGTAAAGAGTGAATTAATGAGGAGAAGATCTGTATTTTTTTAGTATACTGGTATACAAGTCAGATACAGATTAGCAAACATACATACATATTAGCAAACAAACAATTTTTTTTATCGTAGAGAAACGAAAAATAAACAAACCTAAACGAAGACAAAAAACACAAGAATAATGTAAAAAGAAGAAATACGAGACAAAATGCAAAGAGATCATTAAATACTTTTAGATTTCACTCGAGTAATATTCCTCCAGTAAGTAAAACGCCTTATCTGCAAGGTATCTTTTAAGGCGTCTCTTAAACACGTCAAAAGATTGCAAGAGTGATAATGCACACCATTCACTTCAAAATCGGCTAGATTTCTGCGAACGAACAGCGCTACTTCCATTATATAAATGGACGGCAGCGTCATGATGCAGAGATCTCTAAACAGAGGCCTAGCTGGCGTATCAAGCGCCACACGCGCTATTGTGCGGACTGCACGCTTCTGCATAACGAAAGCCCTCTGCCTGCCATGCCACGATAATGCTCAGAATATGGTAATGATGCTAATAATTTCAGAACAAAATAAAATAAAATAAAATAAAAAAGGATATAAAATAAACTCGCCTACATACAAGAGCTATTTGAATCCATACGAAAAATACTCAGAATGATAAAGCGACAGTCATAAATCGAGCGAGTCTGTCAAGTCATATCCCAGAGCGATATTTTCCCGCCGACTGCTGCTACGTGCCCACCGTGCGAGCACTCGCGCTCGCGCGCTGAAGTAAACCTCCTTTTTTGGCGTTAAAAGCATCACTTAGGAGTTGTCAACTTCTAATATAGGCGAATCCGCCACCCCAGGAATGTTTAACGATATTAGATTATTATTTAAACGGCAAACGGGAAAGCAGAGACTCAGGGACGGCACACTTTGGAGCTGTCATCTGCAACTGGCGAACCTGACACCTCAGGCTGTTATAACGATATAGATCGTTATTTCAGCCGTAAGGTGATTACACAGTGATTCACGGACAACACAGCCTATAGTATAGTTCCGCAAACATGCCCCTAAGAAACCGACGCCTGACCGCGAGGCACTGGAGTGTGAAAACAGCGGACCAATCTAACGCCCTCACTACCAGATTTCATCGGATTTCTCCGTCTACCGGTCTGGTCACTGGTTCGAGGTCGCTTGCGCGGTCTCTACGCCGTTATTGTGTTTGAATACTTTGCGGACCGCGACGCCCGGGATCGGGTGGTCGGCGGTTCGATTCAAGGGTTGAAGACGTCAGGTCGACAATTACCCTAATGGGCCCTTGCTGAGTTGGCCACGAAGACCCATTTTGTTCAGGGTTGGTCACACTCACGGGTCAACACCTATCCGGCGGCCTCCAAGAATGAAGTGCGAGCCTGGGTAGGACTCTGGCCTTAGGGCTAGTTTCCCCTAGGAATCAACCTTCTGGCGCTCCTGGACGGTCTGCAAACCGTGCGTCGTAAGACAATCGATTGTGCATTCTGACTAACAGTCGGGGGAGTCTGGAAGCAGTACTGTTTCCTATAGAGCGGGGGTGGTTGCTGACCTTACGGCGACTGCTCTTGAAACGACCATCGGCTACCCGATCCCGGGTGAACAGCCGGGCAAAGGACGCCGTGGTCCGCGATAGATTCGGTTTACACCGTTTCACCGCTTCGTAAGGGAGAGGACCACGCAAGCGACCTCGAACTCGTAACCAGTCGAGAGACCGGTCGGGAGACCTTGATTGTAATATTAGAGGCCTGTCCACCCTAGAACGGGCTAGTCCCAGTTGGGTGACAGAATCAAATAAGCAAATGGTTGAGGTTTCGCCATTCGGTTCCTGTTATTTTTGTAAGCAAATCAATGTTTTATAGTAATTAATTTTTAAATAAATAAATAAAATAAAAATAAAAATCTGGTCGCAATTGGAAGAAAGGGCGTGAGTGTATGCCCGCTGGGTAACATTCCTAGCTATCTCGCGAATAAGGCGTTGGTCTCTTACGGGCATGTGGCGGAACTTGAAGGTGGACTCTTTTGTCCTAAGTCTTCTGCGCTTCACGAGATAGCTAGGTATGTTATTCAGCGGACCGACGCTCGCATTCTTACTACCAGTTGTAACCAGATTACTCCGGTCTCCCGACTGGTTACGAGTTCGAGGTCGCTTTCGCGGTCCTCTCCCTTACGTAGCTGTGAAACGGTATCTACCGAATCTGTCGCGGACCACGGCATCCTATGCCCGGCTGTCCACCCGGAATCGGGTAGCCGATGATCGTTTCAAGAGCAGTCGCCGTTAGGTGACGCCGCATGATGCGCAGACGGACCAGGAGCGCCAGAAGATTGACTCGTGGGGGAAACTAGCGCTCAGACAAGAGTCCTGCCTGGGCTCGCATTTCATGTGTGAGTGTGACCGACCCTAAATAAATGGGTCTTCGTAGCCAACTACAACAGGGCCTATTATCTCGGACAGACAGACAAATATACCAACATTCATTTTTATATACTCCTATATAGATACACTTTATTTCTTAGCCACGCTTAACTTGAACTGAGCGAAAGCCCGAACTGGAGGCGAGAAGAGAAATAAGAATAGTTTTTTTCTCTATCGTGGTCCAACCGGCTTGTTCGATCGAAATATAATATGCACCATTGCTTTTGCTATGGTTCAAGCACACTTTCTGTAATATTTCTTTGGTACACTACCACCATTGAAAACTACGTCACATATATGAAAATTCTGCCATATCTGCTAAGTTTGCTCATTTTAAATTACAACTTGCGATGCTCTCGTTGCGAGTTTCAGTATTGCAGCCACAAGGTTAGTATTACTAATAGAGAAAAAATAGACCACATTTTTGATCACAAAATCTGTAACAAATGTGATTTTTACTTTTCCGTACTAACGATGTAATAGGGAATGTATTGTCATCGTTCAAATTTAATATAAATAGGGTTTAAAAAAATGTACGTCAATCTGTCTGTCTCTCTGGCTAGATGAATGGATAAATGTAAGGATTCCAGTATGTTCACCCGACTGGCGCCTAACTACTGACCTAATTTCGCTAAAAAACGCATACATATTGAAATCGCTAATAAATCCTATTTTTACTATTGTTTTAACCCGAAAATGTAGTGAGGTTGCCATACAGAACCTGAAATTTACGGCGCGTTACCAGGTCATTAATGATACCGTGGCCTAAGATGTTAGTCCAAGTTATTCACCAGATCCATTTTTCCTTTTTTTATTTAACGTTAAAATGTGGGGGTTACAACTATTTTATTCAAATCAAATCAAATCAAATTGTTTATTGTCTTAAAAACTAATACATAGTTGTATAGACAGTAGTATTACATTTGGCCGTGATAACATTGAATTCTTTTTTAATGATCAAATTCTTCTACTACTAATCAAAACGTAAAAGGTTACTCGTAAGAATGAAGAAGGTATTATTGTAGAATAAAATCGAGTCTCACCATTTAGTTTACCAGATTAAAAACACAGAGTAAATTATTCTTTAAAATACCGATAAAAATAAGTTTTTTTAGTATAAAATTAATAAATGTAATGTCAAAAATAACAAAAAAAAGGGACGGTTGTCAAAAAGTAAAATAAAATGTCTTAGTGATTATATTGTAAATAAAAATAGTCAAGGTAATAAAAATAGTCAAAAAAATATGTGCCTACCTAATAATAAAAAATAGTTAATACGTTTTAGTCAAATTGAAAATCGTTTTAAAACCTATTACAGAAAGAGATATAGTCGAGATGCAGACAGTTTTTAGAGATCGTTAATGTCGTACAATTCTCTTTCAATTGTTTTTATTTTAAAATATTTCAGGGATTTCAAAGACAATTTATACAATTTACACATTTGGCAGTACTCAGGCGGTCTCCCATACGTGTACTGACACATCCAACGCTGCATAACGTAGGTAATCTGAAAGGAACCAGTGGGAGCTAGCGGTTCTCATGCAATTGGTCCATTAAGACCTGGTTGGCTCAACTCTTATCCAGTAGCCTCCTCGAAGAAGGTCAACCCCGGAAAAAACTCTGTTCCCAGGCTACGTCTGGTGGATCTGTTTCGCCTGGGGGAAGTCAGTATGGGCGCGTAAATCGTTGGTCTATCGGTTGTGCACTCCGGCGAATAACTGGAGGCGACTGTTAAAACGATATACTGTTTCCTAGGCAGCGCGGATAGTTGCTTACCTGTTGCGAAACGGCCTGTTGATCACTCGATCCCGCGTCAACAGACGGGCAAAGGACGTCACGGTCCTCGATAAATTAAAACTGAATTACAGCTGAACTTACATGAGATAGAAACCGCGCAAGCGACTTCGAACCGTAACCAGACGGTAGGTCGGCGATATTCCGGCAGAATGTGATAGACAGGGCTTGAGGTCGGCCTACTGGCTTCTCTCCCCGAGGCATTGGCCTCTGACGGGCATGACGGTCTTCGTCCCAAGAGTCTCTACGTTCATCTCAGGTTGAAAAGACGATCATTATCGTTATACCTTTCTGGGGTGACGGGTTCGCTCGCTGTAGGTAGCAACTCACAACTGACAGAATCCAGTGTTTCAACGCGGTTACGGACCTTATAACGTTTATGTTATACAATAACATCGGATTTTACCGCGTGAAGTTTGAAGCACCAATTGTCGTTGTATATGGTAAACTGAAGTGCTGTCAGTTTTTTTTTATTTATTTTATTTTATTTTATTAATTTACAATAACTTCATATAATATGTCATATAAACACCATTTACATAATATGGTTGAGTTGGGAGAGATTGAGCACATCCTATGGTGAAAATGTTTATCCGCATTCCTAACTAGGTCAGAGACCCGTATCTAGGGATGCTGATTTTTGTTTAATTGTATCGACGAGCTGACTCTTGATATTCTGAACTTAAGTTGCATTGCATAATACATAAGAATATATACATATATACATACGCATACATACACACATACATAAATATATATATATATATATATATATATATATATATATATATATATATATATATATATATATATATATATATATATATATATATATATATATATATATATATATATATATATATATATATATATATTATATATATATATATATATATATATATATATATATATATATATATATATATATATATATATATATATATATATATATATATATATATATATATATATATATATATATATATATATATATATATATATATATATATATATATATATATATATATATATATATATATATATATATATATATATATATATATATATATATATATATATATATATATATATATATATATATATATATATATATATATATATATATATATATATATATATATATATATATATATATATATATATATATATATATATATATACATACCTACACATATATATACATAGCAAATAATACACGAGATTTGATATTAGTTAGTAATATATAATTTAATAAAACAACTTAAATTATTAGCGAGAGCAATTGAGACTCCGCATACATTGGACCCCTTTCAAGCAGGTACTTCTTTATAAGTATTTTGAATGAATTTAAGTTGTTTGCATTCTTATAACTCTCATTTAAATTATTATAAAATCTCGGCGCAAGGAAGTAAAAATGCCTTTGGGCAAATGAGGACTTTACAATCGGAATATTATAATTCGACCCAGTAGCTTGCCTTGTGTTTTTAGTTTGTTGGCTTCTTGTCTGCTGATCCTTGATTCTGTGAAACTCAATTAGTAATTGTTTTATGAATAATTGCCTCACATCAAGTACTCCATATTCTGTAAAGAGTTTCGCTGAGGGGTATCTAGGGGTTTTTTTATTGATGACCTTTAGAATCAGCTTCTGTGCATTGATCAAAGGAAGGAGTACTTGTGTGGTGCAACCACCCCATGCAATTGTGCCATAGGACCACAGGCTTTGGCACAACGCCATATACACAGTTTTGAGAAGGGGCTTTGGTAGAATATTTCGAAGCTCTCTAAACACATAGGCGAGTTTCCTTGTTCTTGTGGCTAGGTTGCTTACATGTTGCTTCCATGTCAATGTTGCATCCATAGTGACACCCAGATACTTATATTCCCTAGTCCTTTCAATGGTTTGACAATTGCAGACGTCAGATCTAGAGCAGAAAGTTGAGTGCATTGTTAGTTGGTTTTCGGTTTCTGAATTATTTATTGTTGCCTTGATGTGAAATTGTATAACTTTAGTCTTAGAAATATTTAAAGTGAGAATATGGTTGTCGAGCCACTGCTTCGTCAGATTTAGGTTCGATTGAGCTTTGCGGTATGCATCTTCCCAATTGTTAGCAGACGTAAGTAACACGGTGTCATCCGCGAACGCCACTATTTTTCCTTTTATTGGTAGATCACATAAATCATTTATGTATATTAGGAACAATACAGGTCCCAAGACGCTACCTTGGGAAACACCGAAAGATACATTAAGTGGCGCGCTTTGTCGATCATGTATCGACGTTGTTTGCGTCCTTCCCTCAAGGTAGCTTTGGAACCACTGCAATGCTGTGTCATTTATTCCATAATGTTCCAGTTTTTTTATTAATATTATCCAGTTATCCGCGGTTACTTTAATATAATCGCGGGGTTACTTTAATATACAGGCGGGGACATCAATATAATACTTCTTTCTCAGTTGTTTCATTCTAAGTTGTTTATGTAAGATGTATAAAGTTTTCATATGATAGTAGTTTAGTTTAGGTAAATAGTTTTGCGAATAATCTATCACGTATTAATTATCTGTAAATTTACTGTATAATTCATATTAAATTTGAATAAATTAACTGTCCCTATCATGTCACCTACAAGCTATTATATGTGATCGCCGTCCAGCTGCTCTATGATAATGCTAGCTCCGTGGTCGCATCTTACGCCTGCACGCCCGTCTCGCTATTTTCTCCGGCAGTATCGCCGTCCTTAATGTAATTGAGGCTCTCTAAAAAGTGCAACCATTAACATAATGTATTCGGTGAGTGTCCGCCTTGGCGATGAAACACTCAGCGAGCGAGGCAACGTCATGTCTAGCATTCATGCTGCGTCGGTCTCATGCTTCAATGTCGGAAACAAACGCCCATTGTGATGTTGAGGAGTATTATATGTTTTTGTAGCATCATCAGAGATCACAACCTTTTGAGATGTATATATTTTAAGAGCCAGCGACAAAAAAGTTTTGGAAAAGCTGATACTTTCAGCAAAGCTGATATTTTGAGATGTAAATAGTCCAAGAGCCAGTCAGTAGGTTGGGTGTATCCAGATGGTTAATTCCAGACGGATGTATCCTACCAATACTGGTGGTCAGGAGACGAGTCAAAGGTGGTTTCAAAAGCAGCATGATAGTAGGTCTACATTCATCCCCGCTGCATAGAAGGCAATATATTTCCATAGCCTCCACACTGATTTAGTAATTAGTCAGAGTGTACAACCGATTGACCGACGCCGCACGGTGCGCAAACCGTGCCGTGCGCCGGAGGGGCATCCTCAGGGAAAAACGATCCACCAGCCGTGGGGCCTGAGACGAGAGAGTCCTTACCGGGGTAGTTCCTCACTCGAGGAGGCTAGTGAATAGGACCTGAGTCGTGAGTTGGGCCGATCCAAGAAACACAGTAAATTTTATGGCCCGGACTGCAAAAAACCGTTCGCTACCCGTTGTATAGAACAATGGAAAATGTGTGTACCCATGTGATGCCGTCAGCTTAGGATCTGGGAGGGAGGGTGGGGGCAAATCGGGGTACTTGCCTGGGCGGAAATTAAATATAAGAGAAAAATAACTATGTTTCACTAAAGCGCCTAGCATCCAGGACGCGTCGTAATATCGAATGTTCACTTTATTTTGGAATGGATCCTAAGCTGATTGTTGAATGATTGTGCAGTGTGTGTGATTCCCGTTGCACCTAAAAAAGATACTTCCCACAGGCAGAGGAGGACAGGGTTACTCAAGCAAAGACGATTAAACCCGATCGGCAGAACGCCAAGCGACGGTCAGTATTTATTGAATTCAATTCGATTCTTTATTGTAGAAATCACATAGTATTATTTTGATAATTAGAGTAAACAGATATAGTTAAATGAAAATTAAGACAGATTACGAATTTCAAATTACAGACATTATGTTGATTACGTAGACAACTACTCAATAAAACTAAAATACTTACAAAGGAGAATGCCTTTTGTTTGGGCCCACCCTCCAAAAGCATTATTTATTTATTTTATTTATTTATAGTAATGTACAGCGGTTTGCAACAAGCGTAACACTACGCTTAGGTAATATGTAATAACATTGAATAAAATTTAGCCCATAAATAAAAATAAAAAACCCATTGCGTTAGTTATCAACGAGCCATTGAATCGAAATAAAAATAAAAAACCTCCAATGCACAATGAAATGAAAGAAGATACTTCAATCTTAATTTCTGGCAGAGAAGTTTATACTAAAGACTATATAATAATATCAAAATAAGGTAAACTTGTATAAAATTGTATAACATTAGCAAATGTATAAAGAAACATGGTAAAAGCCTAATAATGTCATATTTTAAATGTTGGAAACGTACGAAATTTTGAATTATTTCGAAACGTCATCCTCCATTTATGAAACGGCCTTTGCCGATGTGATCAAAGTGTTTTATTTTAGTTTTTTCGCTTTAATTAGCCTCAATTGGAGGCATTTTGTGTTGCAAAAAGGAAAAAGCTCGATTTTTGAGATATATGGATGATGAGTGATCGTTCGTCGACGGTAAAGGGACCCATAAACTAACATGCACAATCGAAAGTCGTGCACATCCGTAAGTATATCTCATTCAAACATAAGCGTTTCCCAATCCAAGCTGGGATTTCCTTCGCTACTATTCAATTAGCGTTTACTAATTTTATTTTACTGCGAATCATCATCCTTTGATCGGATTATTTACAAAACCTTATCAAATATAAAAATATTATACAGTTTTTTTACCATGTTTCTTTATACATTTGCTAATGTTATACAATTTTATACAAGTTTACCTTATTTTGATATTATTATATAGTCTTTAGTATAAACTTCTCTGCCAGAAATTAATATTGAAGTATCTTCTTTCATTTCATTGTGTATTGGAGGTTTTTTATTTTTATTTCGATTCAATGGCCCGTTGATAACTAACGCAGCCTAATAATATCATATTTTAAATGTTGGAAACGTACGAAATTTTGAATTATTTCGAAACGTCATCCTCCATTTATGAAACGACCTTTGCCGATGTGATCAAAGTGTTTTATTTTAGTTTTTTCGCTTTAATTAGCCTCAATTGGAGGCATTTTGTGTTGCAAAAAGGAAAAAGCTCGATTTTTGAGATATATGGATGATGAGTGATCGTTCGTCGACGGTAAAGGGACCCATAAACTAACATGCACAATCGAAAGTCGTGCACATCCGTAAGTATATCTCATTCAAACATAAGCGTTTCCCAATCCAAGCTGGGATTTCCTTCGCTGCTATTCAAGTAGCGTTTACTAATTTTATTTTACTGCGAATCATCATCCTATGATCGGATTATTTACAAAACCTTATCAAATATAAAAATATTATACAGTTTTTTTACCATGTTTCTTTATACATTTGCTAATGTTATACAATTTTATACAAGTTTACCTTATTTTGATATTATTATAATATAGCCTTTAGTATAAACTTCTCTGCCAGAAATTAAGATTGAAGTATCTTCTTTCATTTCATTGTGCATTGGAGGTTTTTTATTTTTATTTCGATTCAATGGCTCGTTGATAACTAACGCAGCCTAATAATGTCATATTTTAAATGTTGGAAACGTACGAAATTTTGAATTATTTCGAAACGTCATCCTCCATTTATGAAACGGCCTTTGCCGATGTGATCAAAGTGTGTTATTTTAGTTTTTTCGCTTTAATTAGCCTCAATTGGAGGCATTTTGTGTTGCAAAAAGGAAAAAGCTCGATTTTTGAGATATATGGATGATGAGTGATCGTTCGTCGACGGTAAAGGGACCCATAAACTAACATGCACAATCGAAAGTCGTGCACATCCGTAAGTATATCTCATTCAAACATAAGCGTTTCCCAATCCAAGCTGGGATTTCCTTCGCTGCTATTCAAGTAGCGTTTACTAATTTTATTTTACTGCGAATCATCATCCTATGATCGGATTATTTACAAAACCTTATCAAATATAAAAATATTATACAGTTTTTTTACCATGTTTCTTTATACATTTGCTAATGTTATACAATTTTATACAAGTTTACCTTATTTTGATATTATTATATAGTCTTTAGTATAAACTTCTCTGCCAGAAATTAAGATTGAAGTATCTTCTTTCATTTCATTGTGCATTGGAGGTTTTTTATTTTTATTTCGATTCAATGGCTCGTTGATAACTAACGCAGCCTAATAATGTCATATTTTAAATGTTGGAAAAGTACGAAATTTTGAATTATTTCGAAACAACGTCATCCTCCATTTATGAAACGGCCTTTGCCGATGTGATCAAAGTGTTTTATTTTAGTTTTTTCGCTTTAATTAGCCTCAATTGGAGGCATTTTGTGTTGCAAAAAGGAAAAAGCTCGATTTTTGAGATATATGGATGATGAGTGATCGTTCGTCGACGGTAAAGGGACCCATAAACTAACATGCACAATCGGAAGTCGTGCACATCCGTAAGTATATCTCATTCAAACATAAGCGTTTCCAAATCCAAGCTGGGATTTCCTTTGCTGCTATTCAAGTAGCGTTTACTAATTTTATTTTACTGCGAATTATCATCCTATGATCGGATTATTTACAAAACCTTATCAAATATAAAAATATTATACAGTTTTTTTACCATGTTTCTTTATACATTTGCTAATGTTATACAATTTTATACAAGTTTACCTTATTTTGATATTATTATATAGTCTTTAGTATAAACTTCTCTGCCAGAAATTAAGATTGAAGTATCTTCTTTCATTTCATTGTGCATTAGAGGTTTTTTATTTTTATTTCGATTCAATGGCTCGTTGATAACTAACGCAGCCTAATAATGTCATATTTTAAATGTTGGAAACGTACGAAATTTTGAATTATTTCGAAACGTCATCCTCCATTTATGAAACGGCCTTTGCCGATGTGATCAAAGTGTTTTATTTTAGTTTTTTCGCTTTAATTAGCCTCAATTGGAGGTATGTTGTGTTGCAAAAAGGAAAAAGCTCGATTTTTGAGATATATGGATGATGAGTGATCGTTCGTCGACGGTAAAGGGACCCATAAACTAACATGCACAATCGAAAGTCGTGCACATCCGTAAGTATATCTCATTCAAACATAAGCGTTTCCCAATCCAAGCTGGGATTTCCTTCGCTGCTATTCAAGTAGCGTTTACTAATTATATATATATATATATATATATATATATATATATATATATATATATATATATATATATATATATATATATATATATATATATATATATATATATATATATATATATATATATATATATATATATATATATATATATATATATATATATATATATATATATATATATATATATATACTGGCCATCTACATATTACGTAATCTCGTTTTTGGGATTTTCGGACCCCCCCTCCCCCATGGCAACAGACGTAATCAGCGGCCTGACCCCCCCCCCCCACCCCCACCCCCACCCCTAAGATTACGCAATCAACCGAATTTGCGGAAAATGTGAATAATCGTGAACCCAGCGTTTGTAAATTGATTTTAAAAATGTACTTTAATAATTTATTATGTCCCATTCTTGCAATGAAAATTTTCTTTCGAATGCTAGATCCTATGCAAATCAGCTAAGGTATCAACTAAAAAAACAAAATATACAAATAAACAAATAAAAGTATGCTATAATTTTTTTTGCGTTTCCTGTAAAATTGAGTTCATCGCTTTTAGATCGTTTTGTTCGCCGATTCCTCATTTTTTTAATTAGCGCACTGCACGTCACTGTTTGATTTTTTATCGCGTAGATTTTCATATCTAGGACCTGTGCGTCAGTGTGCGGTGTGCCGTTTGAAATCGATGGGGTAGCCAGTGGAATGGCCGTGTGCCAGCGCTCCATCGCTGCCAGGAATGCTCCTCCCTCGGCCGCGGCCCGTGAAAAGGGGGCTAGCTTGTCTGTACAAATTTAAAACACAGTAAGCTCATTTGACAACATTATTCAGAGCGTTTTTTTTCCTTTCTGTAGTGTTGATGCACCAATGATTAACAAATTGCTGCCGCGATCTGTGGTGTTGCGCAATATCATATATCATAATTTATGCAAATAAAACGTATCCATCTCTATTTGTTTTCGTTTGCGTATTATAATAACTGGTGTTCGAAATGTGTTAAATTAATAAAAATAGTAAGCGTATGTGTGTGTGTGTGTATATATGTAGGGTGTATGTGCATGTGAGTTCATGTGGGAATGCGGCATGCTAACTCAATCCAATCTTATCTCCAGCTTTGAACGTACCTGTTGTGGTGATATTTCCGGCTCGAAGACCGACGATGTGGTGTTATTTCAATCCTCGCTGGTTCAATACTGTGGAGTTTTTTCCGTCTCGTATGGACCAACGATGTGCTGATATAATTCGGCTCGACGGATCAACGATGTGGTGGATCCGTTCTAATGACCAACGATATGATGGAATCCGGTCGAATGCCGACGATGTGCTGGAATCCGGCTCTTTCAAATTCCTATCTCACCGCTCCTGTCACCACACATAATTTCCAGTCGCGGTGTTAGTGACGTCGGGCGGCGTTGTCGAAATCCTCTTCTTTGGGCAGTCGGTTGAAAGTTCACTCGGTGCTGTTCTGCAGTCGGGTGGTCGTCTCTCCAGTCGGTGCTTCAAAGGTTCGGGTCGCTTGTAAACGTCGCTCGGGTCGTGTCGAATCTGCTGTAGGTTGTATCTCCTAGGATATGCACTCGAGGTTTTGGATAATAAAAAATACTACTCTTCGATGATTATATAAAAAAGCTTTTAAGCAATTAAAATGTTTATTTCTTTTTTTTAAAATGTAATTACTTCACTATGTATGATTTTACACTAATTTAGGAAATATTTATTAGACTCGTATATTATCGGGTCTTATACGGTTTTTGAGGATATTTTCTGTGAAATACCCGAGAACTTCTTTGATGCACTCAACTCGTCGGACATATGATTGACACAAATAAATAAGAAAATTACAAGAGAAATCAAAATAAAAAATGTTCACAAATAATATTCTTACACAAATTCGTCCGACGGTTGATGCACTTTACTCGATGACACTCGAAGACGTGAGATGAAATTCTAATCACATGAAGTTCGATGAAGTTCGAAGAAATTCTGCCGCTCTCGGCGGGCGGCCTCCCTTATATAGGGCTGGCCGTTGCGGCCGGGCCGAGTGGTGGGGGTTGTTTGTACCCCGCACGCACGCGGGCGATGGCCGACGGATGGTTGTATGCCGTTAGTATAAAGATATGATAATCTAATATTACATACTATTTTCTTAAAGTTAAGACTGTACATAAGAACTTAAACTTTAACTTATATTATTTAATTTTTTTATTTTATTTTATTTTTATTTTAAACCAGTTTATAGGTGTTCCTACACTTGGTTATGTCAAAAGTAATAAAAATAACAAGTATATTATTAATTAATACCTATTAAGGTATAAGATATGAACGTCGGTATTGCAAGGTATGAACGTTGAACATCCAAGCGCAGATTTTCTAGGTTATATATGTAGAGGAAACAACATTTTCCAATATTTTCAATTAAAATTCTTAAGTAATTTCGTAAAATTTTCTATCTAATTTTCTATATAATCCTAAGTACTAAATAATCAAACAAATATTGGATAATTTCACAAATTATCATACGAGAAGATATTTTAAAGAAAAAACACAAATACAAAGAAATCAGTAATAATAATTATAGTCAATAAATAGTTAGAAGACGAAAAAAAAACGCAATTGTAAAATAGTTAATAATAGAAAGAATAAGGAATAATAATAGTCAAGTAGGTCAATAGAGCTGCGAGAAATTGATATTATCGAAATCCTCAATGCTATAAATGGGGTTTTTAGTCAAAATACCCTGTACCTTTTTCTTAAAGTGAACCTCCCCAAGGCCCCTGATGTGTAATGGAAGTTTGTTGTAGAATAAGTAAGATTGGCAGAGAAAGCTATTCCGAACCTTACTCAGACGCACCTTAAAATGACGCAAGTCCTCTTTATTTCGCGTATTATGCGAATGAATATTTGAGTTAGTTGAGGTAGTCTCGATATTTTTTCTCGTATACATGATGTTTTGGTATATATACGCGGCGTACAAAGTCATGCTACCAGATTCGATGAAGTACTGCTTGCAAGAAGTTAGCGAAGATATTGAGAACAGATTTCTAATCGCTCGTTTTTGTAGGCGAAAGATCCTTATAACATTTGCCGCATTCCCCAGAACATGAGGCCATAACTTAATAGGGAATGGAAATAGGCAAAGTAGACAGATTTGGAAGCTTCAAAGCCACATAACAATTTGATTTTTTTATGGCAAATGTGGCGCTACTTAATTTTTTGCTCAGTTCTTCTAGGTGAGTCGACTATTGCAGATTGCTATCAATATGAATGCCTAGAAATTTCGTATGATCAACATTTTCTAATACTTTATCACCATAGCTAAAACCTTTGCCGCGGCTGTTCAAACGAGTCTTTAAGCGATAAGTGCTTAGTAATGTGGTGGGGGAAGTCATTTATCGCTTAGTAAATAGCTTCTATTTACTAGCACTGGCAGCTTCACTCATGCTAAGCCCTAATCCTAAGCGCTAACATGCTGAATCAGCATGTTTACACGCAAGGTATTAGTGCAAGCGACTAGTACTTGTCGTTAGCTACGAAGGCCGTTTAAAAGTATTATTAATCGCTTTACAGAAAATGACGCTTACTGCGTTTTTAATTTTTACAGCCGAGCTGCCGGGGCCGAAGCGCGAAGGTCGTCCGACTATTAAAATTGTTTTGGCCCCGAATACTGGCAATGTTCGCCACACTTTGCGATGGCCTTTTTCGGCCGTGACGTCACCCATACTGCCGGCACGCGATCAGTAGGGCATTGTGACACCTAGTGAGATGCTACAACTATAACTATGAAGTAAGCTCCCATCGGCCATTATCAAAAGAACGCCTCGCGAAAATCAAAACTTTAAAATTAATAAATATATCTGCGGTTAATTAATAAACTTAGGTTAATTTATAACAAACAGCAATTTCAAAAAAAACATTACATTACATTTTCGTCGTGTCCAATTGACGGCTGAAGACCGCTCTTGGACGTGTCAAAATATTTGGGTTAGGTAGTAAGTTTCGTTACTACTCTTTACTGAATATACATAGATAGTCAAGAATTAACTACTAGATTGTCAAACTATAAATATAAATAATCAAAATAGAGCCTAATATTTGAAGTAGTTAGTAATTCGAAAAGATACGTAGAAAAATTATTCATTGTAATATTCAAATTGTCAGTAAAGTGTTAAATAATCAAATTAAATCTACGTTATGCATTTAAACTAAAAGTACAGATATAAGACCATATAAAATAATCAGACAATAAGGCTCTACTTTTTTAAGTAATTTAAATGAGGACAATATTTGAAAAATCATGGCCCTAAAATTCGGCCAGATTATAGAAAGGGTGGCCTATCAGCATCTCCTTAATGTTTTTTTTAAATTTTATGTCCTCCAGCTGTTTAAATTTTGTAGGGAGTAGATTATAATATAGATATAATACGATTATAATATAGATATAATTTTGTAGGGAGTAGAATTTAATGCTAAGGTACAAGTAGTTTTTCTGTACTTTTGCCAGTCGTATTCGGGGTACGCATAAAAGGGAGCTACAGCGGGTATGATGCGAGTGAATGTCTGCATTAATTGGTGTTTCTGCTAGGTGCTGTCTAGCACACATTAAACACTGGTATATGAATGCCGAATACATAGTCATTACCCTTGCCTTGCTGAAATATTCTTTGCATGAGGTCCTAGTCGTTAACTGATACATTCTGCGCAGTGCTCTCTTTTGCAAAAGAAAGATTCTTTTACTGGTTGCAGCATTTCCCCAAAATAGTAGTCCATAAGTCATTAATGAGTTAAAATACGCAAAGTATACTAATTTTGCTGCCGCAAAACTACAAAGACTTCTGATTTTTTTAATAGAGTATATCGAGCTGCATAGCTTACTAGCTAATTGTTGGGTGTGCGCATTCCATTGTAATTTACTGTCAATTCTTAATCCTAGAAAATTTATATCTTCTGTGATGTCGATTTCAAAATAGTCGTGTAATTCATTTAAATAGTCAACATTGGCAGGTCTTAAGTGAAAAGGAATTATTTTTGATTTTGTAATATTTAGACGTAATTCATTAGAATTAAACCAAATCAAGAGTTGATCAATCGTATACCTAATTCTATTTATTAATGATTCCTTATTTTGGTCACAGAAGATAAGAGATGTGTCATCTGCAAACAGTGTAATGTCATCATTCTCGGATGACACACATCCCGGCAAGTCATTGGTGTACACTAAAAATAAAAATGGACCATTTCAAAATAGTCGTGTAATTCATTTAAATAGTCAACATTGGCAGGTCTTAAGCAAAAAGGAATTATTTTTGATTTTGTAATATTTAGACGTAATTCATTAGAATTAAACCAAATCAAGAGTTGATCAATCGTATACCTTCAAACATTACTTTCAAAAAAACTTTAAAATAATTGAAAAAGAAATATACTTGTAAGATAATATAGATACCTATATACATACACACAAATTATATTACTTCCTTTTTTAACTTATTCGGTCCAAGAAAAAGTATTGTTAACGTGCATTTTCACGATGAAGACGGTTTTTTTTAAATTTATTTATTTAAATCCAAAATAAAAATTTACAATGTTGACATAAATAATACAGTGTAAAAAAGAGCAAATATTTAATCATTGTTTGCGAAGCAAAGAAAGTACAGTTTTGATGTCAGCTTCTTTAGACTACAGTCTGTTCTGGAGTGATACCACTCTTATATTTGTTACATAGTACAATACACAATTTTATAAATTTTCGGTTAAAATAATGAAAATTTTTAGCAACATAGTTAAGAAAATTTGAAGAAAAAGACATCTAATCTTAGTTGGTAAAGGGGTAATAATAAAAGGATAATTCCCCGGGGGGGGGGGGGAGGGGCATCGTAATATCCATTTCGATGCCCCTGCCCCCCTTCTGAGACGATTTTAATCATTTCCAGACTGAAGTCTGTATGTGTGTCTCTGTATGTGTATAATAGCGCCTAAGCGCTTCATCCGATTAAGCTAAAATTTGGTGCTTGAAATCAGTCCACGCGCTAGTCATTTTTCAATCACGAAATATTGCAGTTAGAGACTTAAAATTCGGTACACCGATCGATGCCTTGTTGAACCGAAATCACGTTGTAAAATTTCTGTTTAAGAGCCTTATTACAAAATAGCGTAGGTATTCTTTTAAAATGAGTTGAAAAAATGAACGCATTTTTTTTTGGATGTAACTATAAAAGATAGGATAAATAAATAAATAAATAAATAAATAACTATTCAACCCTGGGAGAAAACCGCGGCACTGAGCGCTCTTCTCTTGCGCAAGCAAATATATACACAATTTCTAATTGTTTTTTGCAGTGTTTTCTCCTTTCTAATGACAATAATTTATATTATGTCGTATTGCTAAAAGAGTGAACTTTAATATAGTATAAGTATTATATAAGAATCTTATTTTATTTCTGAGAAAATTAGAATGATACAGGAAGATTTTTTTTAAATTTTGTGTAATTGTAAGTAATGTATACCTTGGATATGTGGTCAAAAAACGAAAAAATAAAGCCGTAGTGTACATCAAGAATACATGACGGACATAAAAAAAAATAGTATACGGTTTTCGTTGTAGTGATATTACTGTATTAAGGAGCTCAAAGTTTGCCTTCCGAGCGTTTTACGAATAACGACTTTCGGAAAATGGGCTGAATAAGTAAATAATATTCGTTATATCTAAAATTAAAGGCCGCTATGGTCAACATCAAGAAATGGTCCAGGTAATTCAGTAATTAAAGTTTGTAGAAATCTCTTCATTTCTTGGAATTAGAACGCCAAAAATCCACTTTTCTTGCCTTTCTGGAAAAAATATGTGATAGGGCTCTTAAATATCTTTTAATAAATTAAAAAAAAACAACATTAGTTAAAATTGTTAGTTAGGGGCCGTCCACATATTACGTATTACCCGGGATGGGGGGGGGGTTGAAAAAACAACATTAGTTAAAATTCTTAGTTAGGGGCCGTCCACATATTACGTATTACCCGGGATGGGGGGGGGGGGGGTGGAGGGGTTGGAGCTGAGGCTTAAGGTACTGACACACATGCTCATAAATGAGCATGCTTATGAGTACGCTCAAAATTAGCATGCTCCTCAACTGTACACATTTGCTTATTTCAAGCATATTATTTTAAGCATACTTTTGAATGAGTGGGCTCAATGCAAACCATTGTACACACGCGCTAGTTAAACGCAGGTTCTCGGCCAAAATGGAAGCTAGTTCCGTCTGTTCCATCCGCACAGAACTCAACATAATAATACTAATGCTTGCAACGACATTGTTTAAAATCTATTGGGAAAAAAAAGAAAATAAAAAGGATGATTTGGGTCTGCAATTGGATAAATAGAAGACAAACCATTGAAGCAAGTAATCGATTATTAGTCGAGATGCGAGGAAAAGATGTCAGCCGCTATACAAATAATTTACCCATGCTACCCAGAAATTTGATGCCCTACTTTCTAAAATTGAGGGTAGCATACAAAGTTGGGTCGTTCACGTTACTTAATAAATCTTCATAAGTCTTCACGGAAATAGCGCAATGCCGCGTAGAATATAGTAGATAGTCCACGCGTCCGTCTGTGATTGAGTGTCTGAGGCGGCCCGGCCTGCTCCTGCGCACGCAGGCAAGCCGGTGGCCGCTCTGCGTCGCGGCTGCAACTCTGGACTAGCGCGCCGCCGCACGCCCCAACTCGATCGCGGAAAGTTAACGTGGTTGTGTGGCGCATCAACTATGGTGGATTTACACGTGGAGTTGCTCAGTACATACGCCAAAGCGTATTCACTCCTCTCGGGACCGGAGGCTCAACGGCGGGCCAACGAAGAGTGGGAGCAGTTTAAAAATAAATACAAAAAGTGCACGAAGAATCCGGAGTTGTGCCGTCTTCTGCCGAGTTCTGCCGTTCTGACATCTTTCGCAAATTCGGTTTATTATTCTTAGGGGGAAGGAAGGGGGGGGGGGGATGGTATAAAATCCCAAAAACGTGATTACGTAATATGTGGACTGCCCCCTTACATGAATTAAACAAAAACTATTTCGAATTTAGGTTAGCAGTTAGCACCCATGCATAGTGGGTTGTCAATTGTTGCATTTTTATCACTAATATAATTTGAGAAATTTCTCAGAAATACCAAAATGGTAGTAGATATTGATTATTCTAGCCGGAGAAATAGAATACCATGTATTAGTCCTAATCTGAACGTTAAAGTGGCTAATTATTACGTATTGAATCGTGTATACTAAATAAAAATTGACGTCTCTATATAAATAATATTAAAATATTAAGTGCTATGCTTTTCAAAATGCGTGTGTTATTATATTATTATTTTATACCGTATTTAGAGCGCTATCTACGGTGCGCCGCCATATTGTTATTACACGAAAGTCATAGTAAAATCCTGCCATAGTCTGTTGCATTTCATAGTAAAATCCTTATTGCCAAATCATAGTACACTTTGACAAATGTAATACGCTTTATAATCAATGCTACTACGCAAGAAGGAAGAAACCCTAAATTATATTTACTTGGCGACTTTGGAAAGAGAGCCTTTGTCGATTGGCTAGCAATCGATTAATCGTGGGGCGGTGAGGAGGAAGGGGGGGGGGGGCATTGACGTGAACGTAGGTATATCGTTTTTATTACGTATTTATTAATTCGGCTGTTTAAAACTAATTGCAAACGCCACGTTGTAAACACGTGAGAAACATGCGTCGAGAGACAGATAAATGAATAACTCGTGCGAAAGGGAGTGTAAATGCTGCTGCACCCATAAAATCATCCGAGGGAAAATATGACAGGCAGAACTTAAATAGCGTTCTACCTCTATCTCTATTCTGTTTGTCATTTTCTATGTCTGTCTCTCGCTTTTAATTAAGACATAGTTAATAATCTTAATTTTTGATTTAACAAAAAGAATATATTGAAAAGTAAACTATATGTTTTATATTCTATTCTATCGTATGACCACTGTCTTGGCACTACTTTTGTTAAGGCACTACTTTTTGGCACTACTTTTATGAGACAATACATACGCTTCTATAACAAACTTCAACATAAAACTATCTGTAAATAAGTTTAAAGCCATCAAAGCAAAATTGTATAAAATTGACAATACCTACAATTAAAATGTCATAGACAAATATCCAGTAGAAAAAACTCATTCAAAATGTGCTGCAAGTGATCCCATTTTAATGTCACTTAACTAGGCTATAGTTCTAAGGCGGACGTTTACATTTTTGTGAATATATGTATAGGCCTAAGTTTTTTTTAATGTAAATTTCATAATTTTGTTTTTTATATAATACATAATTTCTTGTCAATATTTTTACTTTTCAACTTCATCCCCTAAGATTATTACACTACCCTACTGGAATAAATTAGCTATGTGTCAAGAGATGAAGGATTTTTCCAGATAGTAACTGAACACTGATTCAGCGTCTAATAATATATAAAACTGTATTATTTATCTTTATACGGCCCATAATAAGATATAAAATTAATAAGAAATAATGTGAACTGCCAACTGTCTCCTAGTGGATCTGTCTCACTTTAGGGCGGGAGTAAAGGGTGGAGATATCTGAAGGTATTTAAAAGGCAGATTAATAAGGCAGATAGCGGTCTGCCAGGGCGGAATATTTTGAGGCGGTAGGCTGCGGCGTGGAAGATGGGGTTACATCCGGTCGATCGGTTCCATCGCCGCAGCGACACTTCCGTTACCGACTGAGTCGACCGGCTTATCTGCATTTCCGACGGAACGGTAGCCGCAGACGTTTCATGTCGGCGACCCGCGCCATCTTCTTCTTTATGCTAAAAACAACGTAAATAGGAGGTGGAAACTAGGAACAGCTGATATGATTTGAGTTTAATAAAAAATATTACTATTATCAAAGTATTTCGAATCTAATCACACTAGTCAAATTTATTTGAAAATTTAAAACAGCAGAAACACAAATTCATAGTAAAATCATTATGAAAATGAAACAATTATTTAAAGAACCATAGCTTTGTGCCTCGTTAGACTCTACGCATATACAGGACTGGGCAGTAGGTACTGACGTATTTGTGACCGCTGTGGTGGGAAGAGAGTCCCTAAGTATATCCCTAATACCCTAATATCAACGAGGTATTCGGACAATATTAATATGATAGTATATCGCTATATTATTTAATTTAAGTATTTAGTCATTTTTAATAGGTTTTTGCAATTCTATTATTTTGTGTAAACACGGAATATATACCATTTTTATAAACACGGTATTGCTGCAAGCACATTAAAATAAATGTTTACCTTAGAACAGGTCCCGGCCTATAGTTAGGTGACGTATTTTTGTGCATAATTCCTACGCTGAAATTGTTTACTCTTATTTTTTTAAATATTTGCATTACTTGTATAAACAAATAAAAATAAATAAACAGTAGGGGACATTAAATTGCGCAATTAATGCAATATATTATGCAGTTTCAGTAGCTATGTATTCTTGAAAACTAATTTTTTGTGTAACGGTATTTATTCAAACGAACATCATAATCGAGGCTCAACGGCAATTTTGTCGAGATGTGTATTCTCAATTTTAAGACTAATATTTTCTAGACGACTCATATTCGAAATGGTGATGTTAATTGGTCGGCAAGATCTCCGAAACATTTCATTAAATTAACTAATCTACCTTACACTATTTTTATAACATCTACAAATAAAATTAAACTACTATTTTTTAATTTTTTAAATTACTATTTTTAAAACATCTACAAATAAAATTAAGGCTTCTTGGGATGTGATTAGGTCAGAGACCTCGCAACAGATGTCGGTGGCCTCCAGCGTCTCTTTGAATGTAAATAATTACCATTACGACAATCCCAATACAGTTGCTGAATTGTTTAACAATTATTTTGAGGCTATCGGCGGTAGCACATCGTCTAATCACTCAACGGGTCCGACTGCACCCATTAAAATTTTGGAAAAATTCCGACCCAGAACCGCTGAGTGTTGTCTCTTGACTTCGGTGACTAGGGAGGAGATTATTAAAGTAGCCCAATCACTTAAGCCCAAGTCGTCAACTGACATGTGGTATGTGTCCAGCCGGCTACTAAAGTCATCAATGCCTGCACTTGCAGATTATCTTTGCGCTATAAAATATAATATTAGTATAGATAGACGACACGGTCGCGGTTCCATACCTATGTCTTATTATCTCTTTAACTGTTTATGCAGTAAAAGGGAAAAGTCTTTTGTTTTAAATACTTGAGACGATAAAATTACTTATTTTGATAATAATTCATAATTGTTGATAATATGACCAATAAAAATAGAAGAGAATAGAATAACTTTATTGTGCTATAAAAACATAACTTAATAAATATTACGCTGGTTTTATAAAAAAGACAATTTATGTACAAATGGCGGACTTATCGCTATAGCGATATCTTACAGTCAACCATTAAACATGATCTAAAGACTTATATTTTTAAAAAAATATGAAATACTACTTTTTGTTACTTAAATATAAAAGTTAGACATATGCTGGCGCTGACTTTTTTGTGGGCATTATCGATCTCTACAACTTTTCTCTAGAACTAAATCATATATCTCTCATCGTTAAGGCAGCGTTAGTTAGAAACGTTTTCGTTCGACCGTTTTTTTCGACTCTTTGGAAATCCGACTACCACGAAAAAGTCTTTCCATTTTTCGGATTAATATATACCCTATGACACTCACAAATAACGTGGCTTTCTATTGGTAAAAGAATTTTCAAAATCGGTTCAGTAGTTTCAGAGATTACTTTCTACAACATCACAAACTTTACCTCTTTATAATATTAGTATAGATAATAATAAAAACTTTAATATAAAGGAAAAACATAAAATTAAAAAAAACTTACAACCCATTAAACCTATTTACTCCAATTCATCATTTGTCGCCTGAGAGTCAAAACACTGATCGCCAACAACGTTCATTTGACTCATACACATAAATTTATAACACGTTTTACAAAAAGTTTTAACTTAAAAGTCTTTGAATGTTCGACAACTACGTTACTATACCGTAACCAACTACGTTAGATACAGTTCAATAGCTCACGGAGGAAAAATGACTACTGTCTCCAATTTGATAACTTAGTTACTGGTAGAGGGGTACTAATGAGTGAATTGATGACGAAAGACGACACTGGCTAATTTTTGTCAAGATTAGCCAGTGTTGCTAATCTTGACAAAAAAATATGAACATATTAATGCGCCTGGGGGGTTTTGTACCCCCGCGTTACAGCTGCAGGTTAATGACAGCAGGGCATTCTATCTCCCGTGGAGTGAACGTGAAAACTTAGCAGACAGTCAGTCCAATCTCAAGCTCCACCGACGAGCCCGTTAGAATCCAAAGCCATACCTGATGTTATAGTTAATTCAGTTCGAATATATCGCGGACTGTGGCATCATTTATTGAGAATTCAACATCAGCATCAGACATTTAATGAATTGTCAAGAAAGAATTCAGTTAATGCCATTCATTGCCGTATATAAATGTTTTCTTCTAAAATGCCATCACATATTAACTATAGGTACGAAGTTAGAGCCATGAACGAATAAAATGATAATGCTTATTAGCAAATACGATGAAATTTTTGATATATCTCACCGATATTACATGGACCAAAAACGAAAGGAAAATATATGGGAAGAAATCAGCGAGGATATGGGAGTGTAAGGTTTTTTTAGTTTCTTTAATTTCAACTTAGTTTATTAAGAATTCAGAATCATGTATCTGATACTGTTATTATTTCTAGCATTGTTCTTAAAAAAACGTATTTTCGTGAATATCTACAACCCCTAGATATCTATCTGGACGTATTTAATGCCAAATATCTATCAACATTTTGTAGGTATAATTTCGAATATTATGGTGAGAATATTTGCTTAGAGTAGATACCTACATATCAGATTGTTAAGCAAGGTTTTTTTTTGAGCAAATAGAAAAACTTCGTAGTCCGAGTCCATTTTGGTTCGTGGTTAGAAGGCACGAGCAAATAACACACGAGATTTAGCCGCGAGCGTCTGGCGCCGACTGCCTCTCGTGCAGTTGCTTGCAGTTGCCTGCCGCGCTAGTGGGGTTTGACGGTTGACGCGCGGCGACGCGCAGCGCAGCGACGCGACGCGTAGGTGCGGGCTCTCCTTTAGCCGTCTTTCGCACGGGATCGGGTGGTCAGCAGGTCGTTACGAGAGTAGATGACAACACGTAAACAACCACTCCTGCTGGTTAGGAAACATTTAAGACAATTTCCAAACTCCCCCGGTTATTCGCCAGAGTGCACATTGGCTAACGCCGCGCGATGCATAAACCGCCCAACAGCGCCCAAGGTCTTCCGCCAGAGGATCCGATCCCACCTGCCCACGACACATGGGAGTTAATGGGCCCTTGCTGAGTTGGCCACGAAGACCCATTCTGTTCAGGGTTGGTCACTCTCACGGGTCAACACCTATCCGACGGCCTCCACGCATGAAGTGCGAGCCTGGGCCTTATGGTTAGTTTCCCCTGGGAATCAACCTTCTGGCGCTCCTGGACGATCTGCGCACCGTGCGCCATAAGCCAATCGATTGCGCACTCTGACTAACAGTCGGGTGAGTCTGGAAGCAGTACTGTTTCCTATAGAGCGGGGGTGGTTGCGGACCTTACAGCGACTGCTCTTGAAACGACCATCGGCTACCCGATCCTGGGTGAACAGCCGGGCAAAGGATGCCGTGGTCCGCGATAGATTTGGTATACACCGTTTCACCGCTTCGCAAGGGAGAGGTCCGTACAAGCGATCTCGAACTCGTAACCAATCGAGAGACTGGAGTAATCTAGTCGCAATTGCAAGTAAGGGCGTGAGTGTAAGCCCGCTGGGTAACACTCCTGGCTATCTCGCGGTTAAGGCCTTGGCCTCTTACGGGTTTGTGGCGGAGCTTGACCGTGGACTGTTTTGTCCAAGTCTTCTGCGTTTCGCCTTTGTAGTCGGCCACTCTAGTAGCCCACAAAACAGCCGTGACAGGAAAACAGTCCTTTCCAGGTACTAAACGCTTTGAGGAGGCTACTGGGTGGGTGTTGAGGCGTGAGTTGAACAGACCCAAGGTAACGGGTAAGTAGTATAGTTTTAGCTTAGTGACAGCTAATCTTGATATTATTTCGTAAATAACTTCCATTCAGTTGCCTGTTTTTTGTTGCAGAAAAGCAACCATTACAGAAAAACAAGTCGAGTGCCGTTTACTATGTAAGCCGCAGCCATGCAGCCCTTGTCGACTCGAGTAAAATGCTAAAGTTTCGAGTATACTTCGCGGAAAACTAGTGACACAAGTTCGGTCGTTAAAACTTAACGAATTTACTTCATTATTTACATTCGCGGTATTACGCCTTAAATACTACAAATAAGAGTTGACTACGTGTAAAGGTGTTTTATGACGATGTTTCTTTACGGGATATTTATACATAATTCATATTTCATGTCGAATTCAACTAGGGTTGTCGACTACAGCAGGCAAGCCCGTCACCTCAGGAAGTTTTAATGATTAAAACTTCCTGAGGTGAGCGGTTATCTCCCTGGAGTGAGCGCAGAAGACTTGGACAAAACAGTCCACCGTCTAGCTCCGCCACAAACCCGTAAGAGGCCAACGCCTTAACGGCGAGATAGCCAGGAGTGTTACCCAGCGGGCTTACACTCACGCCCTTACTTTCAATTGCGACCAGATTACTCCAGTCTCTCGATTGGTTACGAGTTCGAGGTCACTTGCGCGGTGCTCTCCCTTACGAAGCGGTGAAACGGTGTATACCGAATCTATCGCGGACCACGGCATCCTTTGCCCGGCTGTTCACCCAGAATCGGGTAGCCGATGGTCGTTTCAAGAGCAGTCGCCGTAAGGTCCGCAACCACCCCCGCTCTATAGGAAACAGTACTGCTTCCAGACTCCCCCGACTGTTAGTCAGAGTGCGCAATCTATTGGCTTATGCCATAGACCAGAAGGCCAGAGTCCTACCCAGGCTCGCACTTCATGTGTGTAGGCCGTCGGATCAGTGTTGACCCGTGAGTGTGACCAACCCTGAACAGAATGGGTCTCCGTGGCCAACTCAGCAAGGGCCCATTAACTCCCTGTGGGGGCCCAATACCTCCCTGTGGAGGCACATTAACTCCCAAGGGCCCATTAACTCCCTGTGGGGGCCCATTAACTCCCTGTGGATGCCCATTAACTCCAAGGGCCCATTAACTCCCATTAACTCCCGTATAATTCAACTGTGATTACAATCGGAAGATTTTATTAAACAATTAAATTAAAATAAAGTGACAAATTGGTTAAATTCGATCCCATGCAACCCAAGGCCCGTCACACATCTGTATAATTAGGCCTAGGCCTGAACCTAGATGTGTGATTTACGATGTAATTTGGAATTCGAGCTGCCGTTTAAAGAAAAGAGTTTACGCAGAGATTTATATATACTAATAATTATACCTAATAAGATTATTCAACAGGAAAAAAATTAATTCAAAATTGCGTACAACTATTTTTGATTTTGGCTTTGATACGTTAAGAAAATTTCACCGTATTTTTCTAGTATTTTTTTTAAAAGCCCTAAACCTAAATACCTAATTTCATAAAACCCAAATAGTATTTTTTTTCTTGTTTAATTAAATGTGAAGCCACCCATGGAAAAAAAGAGGCGGTGTTTAGGTCCCTGAACACCGCTTTTAATCTCGGCACACCGAGATCTCGAAATACCGAGATCCCGCATGATTTCATCAGTCCCGCTCGAGTGTGAGATCCCGAGGGATTTACGGGATTGAAAATTATTTCACCAAAAAGTGTGATTCGAAGAAAAATTAGGCAGTTAATTCAGAAAAAGAAGTTTAATTCGACATCCTACGTCGAAGCTCATGACGACGAACTGCTTCTTTCTGTTGTCGCTGAAAATAATGTTCAGAGTCAAGTTTTTGATGCTGCCAACACGGAAGAGAACACGGCTACGCGAGCTCTGACATTGCAAGAAGAGCTAGAGCAAAGTTTATACTCCGCCGTGACAAGTATTTGTTCATCGCCCGCTCAAATTCCTTGTATCGAAACCATCATAGAGAAAGAGTTGACTCTTTCTAAATCAGGTGGATCGATTGGTAGATACTTAACGCTAGCACACAATGCCCTAAAGTCTGTAGTGCCTACAAGCGTAGAAGCTGAGCGGGCGTTATCCGCTGCCGGTTATCATGCCAATAAGATACGAAGTAGTTTGGCTGACGATACTTTGAGAATGTTGTGTTTCCTGCGAAAACACTTCTAAAATGCAAAGCAAATTTGTTTTCGTAATTGTTTTTAAACTTTAAGAATGCTACGTTTAATTACACACTGATAACCACTTTTATCGAAAAATGCGGGATCCTGTTATACCGGGGTCCCGCCTCATTGAAATTGTTTGATCTCGCCTATACCGAGATCCCACAAGTGCATGCGGGATTGAAGGCCGCACACTGGACATACTTGAATTGCATAACGTATAATAATATGAAATTATATCTAATATATATTATATGTTATCTTATCTTATATGAAAATATATTATATCACGAATAGATACAACAATAATGTTGTGGGAAGAAAGATGAAATATCGGGCAGGCATGATGATGATAAACATCACAACAATATTGTGTCGTCATGCCTAAAATTCCGAGCGCATCAAAATCCCCAACCAAAAAATATTATTTATGGCAGTAAGTGCACTATGCACACAATATCGGTATACCCGGATTAGCTCCACTAAAAGCGGGAGCTAATGGATGTCAAACTAAAAGTGAATATCTACAAGCAAACGCTAAAATTTCGAAATTACACGTCAACCCGAAAACAACCCTCGCTCGCGAACAAAGGAAAACGTCGGAAATATCCCAGCACGTGCATTTAAAAAGGGTAATAAAACTCGCCGAAATGCACCGCCGACCAAAAGGGATTAGGCCACCCCGTCGCCGATCGTAAAATCGACCCACCCCGCAAGCCAGGTAGGTACAAACGAATGACTCGTATTTTGAAAGCGCCAGCTTAAATATTGGATCACTAGAAATCCACAAAATTGCTGCCATGAAAATGTCTAAATGTTTAGAATAATTTAATTTAATTTTTAGACTCAGTCCGAGCCAAATCGGCCAATAACTGGTGAAAATATTTAAATTCAACCTAAAATAGGACATAGCTATAATATATGATTATTAAAATATATATGTAAAATAATCATACGTTAATATAAGTTAGAGTTTAAGGTCGTATGTACACTCTTAACTTTAGTAAAATAGTAGGCAATATTATAGTATATTAGCTTCACGAAAACGACATACAACAGTGCGTCGGCCGACAACCGCGTGCGAGGCGGGGTGCAAACCGCCCCACCACTCGGCCGGCCGCGGCGGTCATACCTATATAATGGAGGTCACCCGCCGATATCGGGACAGATCATATTTGAGCGTGCCTTGACAGATCATATTTGAGCGTGCCTTGCACAGATCACATTTGAGCGTGCCTTGCCGTAGACTTATTTTGAGCGTGCTTTGCAGTAGAACTATTCGTACATGCTTTGAAGCAGAAACGAACTTACTGTAAATTCGTAAATAGTGCAATAGACTACATTTTTAAAGGAAATAAATAACTTTAATGGCTTAGAAGCATTTTAAAAACATCAAAATTATTATTTTTTATTAACAAAACAAACCTCGAGTGCATATCCTGGAGATACTACCTACAGCGGATTAGACACGACCCGAGCGACGTTAAAGACGAGGATTTCGACAACGCCGCCCGACGTCACCTTTGGCCTTACAACCCGAAGGGTTGAGTCTGTATGTAGGCCACGCGTGGGAAAGGCCCCACATCTTGGAAAGCCACCACAAATAATATTACGTAAATATACAAATTAACATTTGGTGCACAGTATACCGTTATCCCTTAAGGGCTCTCTAGACAATCAAGCATGCTTGTCAAGCATCGCGTCGCAGGCTGGGAAGGGATCGTAAACCGCAGGAAATATGCAAATATTTTTTTAATATTTACCAAAAATGCCTAATTTTGTAGTTTATAACAGGGAATCACGTCATTCATCAATCAATTACGTCTAATTAACCTGACTCCTTGGTATACAACTACAAAATTAGGCATTTTTAATAAATATTTAAAAAAATATTTTAATATATATCCTGCGGTTTACGATCCCCTCCCAGCCCGCGACGCATGCTTGATCGTCTAGAGAGCCCCTTACAATGGACGCCCAATTAATATAAAAAATAATATTTATGGGCTTTCTAGACGATCAAGCATGCCTGTCAAGCATCGCATCCTACCCTGGCTCTCACTTCTGCGAGGAGGCCGCCGGATGTGTGTTGACCCGTGCGTTTGACCGACCCTATACAACTGGGTCTTAGTTGCCAAACTGCAACAGTATCCATTAGCTCCCACATACATGTATACATACATTGTCTACTCAATATTACCAAAATATGGTCACAAGATTCACTACGAGACGTGCGACATTCAACCGCTCAATCTCGGCATCTCCTATATATGCCGACCGTAATACCCCTTGGAGACAGTCAAGTTATACAGTTAATCTAAACACATTTTAAAGGTTCAACTGAGAGCCAGCTCTCTCCACACGCACTCCGCTGCACCAACATCAAACACACGTTTATTGTTGCGTTCGGCAACGATATAATAATAATGATTAATATAATTAACCGTCATAGGGCCCGATTGCGTTTCTTTGTGAACTAAAATTAAAATTAGTCCAAGCGAACGAGACAGAGCAATACGTTAGAGCGGAATATGAAACGAACGATCGTCGATAAATACTACCTGCCGAACTTATACTCGTCCGAATAAATTCGAGCATATTTCGTGCGGTGTAAGATTTGACCTTGGCGAGCAGTTTTAATGCAGATTTGCCTTAGCATTAAATTCTACAATTTACTCCCTGCCACTATCAAACAACTGGATGAAAAGCAATTTAAAAAAAAAACATTAAGAAGATACTCATAGGCCACCCTTTCTATAATCTGACCGAATTCGAGGGCCATGACTTTGCAAATATTGTACCAATTTGAATGATAATTATATATGTACTTTTAGTATTTAAATGTAAGATTTAGCGTTAGTTTGATTATTTAACAATCTACTTACTACTTAGGATGTTACTATGTACAGTTTTTAGTACGTATATATTCGATTTATTGACTATTTCAATTGTTAGGCTTCTGCTTTGATTATTCAACTTTTTAACTAACTATTTTAATTATTGTGTCTTTAGTAGGTAGCCATTAAAATTATTCACTATTTTACTAAATAAACCTTTAATTTGTTTTGTAATACGATTCTACGATGAATAACTTTTAGTAGGTTCCAAAGTTTCTTAGAAACAATTTTTTTTTCTAATGATATATGTATGTTAAGTAAAGATTAAAGTAGTAATGAGATTTACTACTTAAAACACAAATATTTTGACACGTCCAAGAGCGTTTTTTAGCCGCTAATTGGACACGAGGTAAATGTAATGCAATGTAATGTAATGTAATACGAAAAAGTGACAATCGGTCATCTCACACTCTGCTCTAGCGTATTGCCCTGTCTCGTTCACACGGACTAATTTTCCATTTTAGTTAACGAAGAAACGCAATTGAGCCCATAATATCTATCGGATGAAAGCTGGGAGTTTCGAAATGATTGTGTTGAAAAATAAAAGTAAACCTGTTCTATTTCACTATTAACCACAGAACTTTCTACCTCCCCAAGTAGTGCCTGTACTCTAATTATACATTAAAAAACGGCAACAAGCTTGCTAATTGCCAGCTTAATAACTGCTTTTAAACTCGGCCACGTCCACTTAAAGCGCTGAAATGAACAAGTCCAGTTTAAATTCGACTCTGCCATTAGAGGAAAAGCGCCACTGTAAGCAATTTCTCCCCCGTGTATATTTGTTCGCTTTGTGTGTCACGAGAAGGCTTAGATTTGTTTGCCGTCGGTGGAGTGGCCGGCGTCAAGCATCGCGACGCTAAGCGCCTGTGTGCGATGTCAGTGTGCAATTTAGTGCGCTTCGGGCGAAAAGACACCTGCTTTATGAAGGGCCGTCGACGGGCCATAAAAACGACTCGACTCCCTAACTAAGGCACCCCCTGCCTCCCTCCCCTCGTGTTCTACACCACGCCGTACAGTGGGTTAAAGTAGAAAACTAATAATATAAATTAACATTTTAACCCTTGAGTGGTAATGACACATGACGATTTTTGCATACCGCGCCTTTATAGAAACAGTTGATGTCACATAAAGGACATAGCACCTACTTAACAGATTCCTTTCATTCTACTTTAAAATATATTGCAGATTTAACCCTTTTCTATATACGCACTTAGTCTGTTGTAAATGGTCGGTCGTATAAGTACTGCCTGTCTTGTTAATACAATAAAAATATTTATTACTTTACCGGTCCACCATTCGAGGAGAAGGTAAATTATTGTGATCGCGCATTGTTTTTCGAGGTGAAGACGGATATATAAATGTCCCCCCCCCCCCTTAATTTTTTTTTATTTATTTTATTTTATTTCATTTATTTTACATATACATCCAAATGCATGATCACAACAGAAAATGGATTGACAATTTAGACAATGTCATTGTATGCGTTTAAAGTTAACTACTAGGGATATATAACTTGGGTTGTCGACTATAACAGCCGAGCCCGTCACCTCAGGAAGTTTTAACGAGTAGTCGTTCTATCTCCCTGGAGTGAACGTAGAAGACTTGGGACGAAAACAGTCCACCATCTAGCTACGTCACAAGCCCGTAAGAGGCCAACGCCTTAACCGCGAGATAGCCAGGGATGTTACCTGGCGGGCCGACACTCGCGGCCTTACTTCCAATTGATTACTCCGGTCTCTCGATTGGTTCCGAGTTCGAGGTCGCTTGAGCGGTCCTCTACCTTACGAAGCAGTGAAACGGTGTATACCAAATCTATCGCGGACCACAGCGTCCTTTGCCCGGCTGTTCACACAGGATCGGATGGCCGATGGTCGTTTCAAGAGCAGTCGCCGTAAGGTCCGCAACCACACCCGCTCTATAGGAAATAGTACTGCTTCCAGACTCCCCCGACTGTTAGTCAGAGTGGAGCTAATGGGCCCTTGCTGAGTTGGCCACGAAGACCCATTCTGTTTTCAGGGTCGGTCACACTCACGGGTCAACACCCATCCGATGGCCTCCACGCATGGGGTGCGAGACTGGGTAGGACACTGGGTCAACCAGTCTCCCCTGGGAATTCAATCCTCTGGCGCTCCTGGAAGGTCTGCGCACCGAGCGGCGCAAGCCAATCGATTGTGCTCTCCGACTAACAATCGGGGGAGTCTGGGAAATGTATTGTTTCCTATAGAGCGGGGGTGGTTGTCTACCTTACGGCGACTGCTCTTGAAATGACCATTGGCCATCTGATCCCGGTTCAGAGTCGGGCAAAGGACGCCTTGGTCCGCGATAGATTCGGTATACTCCGTTTCACCGCTTCGTAAGGGAGAGGACCGCGCAAGCGACCTCGAACTCGGAACCAATCGAGAGACCGGAGAAATCTGGTCACAATTCGTAGTTAGGGCGCGAGTGCCGCCCGCCAGGTAACATACCTGGCTACTCGCGGTAAGGCGTTGGTCTCTAACGGGTTGTGGCGTAGCTAGACGTCGGATTTGTTATGTCCTAAGTCTTCTACGCTCACTGCACGGTCGATAGAACGATGAATCGTTAAAACGTCCTGCGGTGACGGGTTCGCCCGTTGTGGTTGACATCTCAATATGTTAGTCAGAGTTCAGGGAGCTAACGGGCCCATGATGGCTTGGCCACGAAGACCCATGTGTTCAGGGTCGGTCATACTCACGGGTCAACACCCATCCGACGGCCTCCACGCACAGGGTGCGAACCTGGGTAGGACTCTGGCCCTGGTCAGTTTCCCCTGGGAATCAAACCTCTGGCGCTCCTGGACGGTCTGCGCACCGTGCGGCGCAAGCCAATCATGCGTGGAGCATGCGTGGAGGCCGTCGGATGGGTGTTGACCCGTGAGTGTGACCAACCCTGAACAGAATGGGTCTTCGTGGCCAACTCAGCAAGGGCCCATTAACTCCCACTAGGGATATATATATAGTGCAGTGGTCTCCCGTTGCCTTCTGCACCAGACATTTTAGGTCTATTTAGGACCTTAGGCCGCGGAGACCTCTTTAACCGGTTGCCCACTTGGGAATGGTTATACCGCCATTGACTCGGTCTTTTGCTATATACTTTTGCTTCCCATTATAATTAGACCGATATGCAAACGGCGATCGAGTACATTCGAGACGCGTCCTGTGTCAACCGTAGGTTAATCTAGACTGCATAATTGCACTTTATTCACTACATTTAATAATTATAATTAATATTTTGATATTGAGAAATTTTTAAAATATGCTGTCACTATGAATTTAAATTTGGAAATTAAGTTTGTTTGTTTGTTTGTTTGAAAAGCTTTATTGCACACACATAAGAGTACAATGTGGTGGGCCTATTGCCAAGTGGCAATATCTTACGGCCATACCGCCAGGGTTATTGTGACTAAAGGTTTATGTAGGCAAATTGATTCACAAGTAATAAATGAATAGACTTACATAATAATCATCATAGGATAAAATATATCCGGTCTGTTTAAATTTTTTTTCATGTTAAACCAGTGAAATAATTGCATTTTTAATAAGATATTATAATTAGCAGATAAGTCAATTTAGCAGATAAGTAAATTTGTCAATCTGTTTTAATAACAGGTAATTGTGAGATACATAGTTTTACGCATTATCACCATAAATGTACCACCACAATTTCGGACAATAAAAATATTTCTATTTCTATTTCTATTTCTATAAAACAGTGATTAGTAACGTATGCCAACTCGATATTAAAGGGAGGAGTGGAATATAAGGACAAGCAAAGGAGACGGAAGGGGAAGGGGGTATTCATGAGTTGAGTAAATGTCTCTTTAACGATTTTTTAAACCCACTCAGGTTTTCAAGTTGTCTTATCGGTAAAGGCATGGAATTCCAGAGTCGGGCCGCCCGCACTGCGAAAGACCTAGACATGAAAGTTGATGAATGCTGAGGTATAGCTAGTAATAGATTTTCCTAAGAGCGCAATGGAAGGCCATGGGATGAAAGCGGAGAGAAGAGATTACAAAGTAGGAAGCCACTCTAATGGGAAGTCCCTGGCTACTTCCCGGAAAGTATTTCGTTTCGGATCAAAGAAGGAAATCAGCCGCATTCCCACTGTGCGCCAAGTCACTCGGGTGGGAACACTCGTAAAAACGTCGTTCATAGTGTGTAATGTATCAATGCGGTGAATTCGGCCTCTCTCGACAGCCTCCAATATTTATTTACTGCTCACGCAACAATCACACTAATGCCTTGGATACCAATCTCATCTTGAATGAATACAGATTCTAGCAAAATAAACTAATCCATGCAATCTTATATGTGCGAACCCGCGAAGAAATAGGCTTGGTAACAGTTGTAGGGTTTGACCGATAAAAATCCAACGTTGATGTGTCATTCTACGTGCGTACGCGCCGGCGTGGGGCGGAAAGTAAACGTTTTATCGCAGGGCTTAGTGCAGTGGAGGTAGTAGTAGTAGTAGATAGAGTGGGGGGCTTGATTCCAGCCCTTGATATCACCTAGATCTGTAACGTCTTTTGTAACTACCCACTGTGTGGTTAGGTCAGTGGTCAGCTAGTAGCCCGGTACTTCTTACCAGTCCAAGTAGATCACTGACCTTAAAGTTGGGCAGATCGCTGGGTTCGAGAAAGGCTCGTCCCAGTAAACTGTGTCTTTTGGCGGCGAGCCCTGGACAGCGACCAACAATGTGTATGCTGTCTTCAGGTTCCTCGCCACATATTCGGCAATCCTTGCTCTCAGTCAAGCCAAGGTTGAATAGATAAGCTCTAAGTGTCCTGTGTCCGGTGAGGAGACCGATAGTGGCCGATAGTGGTTCTAAGCAGTGGAGGTATAAGGGTGTTATTTTTAAAACATACTTAGTGTAACTCTCAGAGCGCTCTAACGTTTTAATTAATTTAGGGTAATTATTTTAAGGTCTCAATAAAAGATGTTGCTAAATGCGACGCTAGAGAATTAACGCTTCAACCGCGGGTGATTTTCCTATCGATTTATTCTATATTCTACGATACAGGTCGTAACTTGTCGTAACGTCGAAAATGTTTGTTTCGATGTTACAGAGCAACAGAAAAATATTCAATGGGGAAATAGCGGAAACACAGTACATAATATATATACAACGCGGAAATACAGTACATAATATATATACCGTTATATACAACGCGATAATAGCGTACAGAATCGTATGGAAAGAGCGTCTACCGCGGTTAAAGGGTTAATCAGTCAATGTATAATCTCTTATCATGTTCTTAAATTTGGTTTTATTTTATTTTGTATTATTTTATTCTGGAACCAAACAGAACTACATACAATGCAATAAAAACCTATTTAAAAGTGACAAAAATTCATTAATGTGATTCCGAATATAAAGTATACAAAATGAACGCAATATAATTTTATATTGTATCCGCTTGAGAATGGGGGGAATCAGGATGGGAAGTGAGGTGAAAGGAAGAGACAAAATAGATAAAAATATATTATGTATGTATATAAATATATTTATATTTAATTTTAGGTATGATATATAGGTATTATAATGAATATACTTGAGATAATATTATGTCCTTGAACTGTATTAAATGAAATATAATATGTATAAATGTTTTGTGATCATCTAGGTAGACTCTAGATTTTTTTTATTGAGTTCTTATGAGAGGTTTTTGATGAGTGTAATATCTCCACACTTAAAAAGTCTGTATTATATGTATGTGTTATATGACATACTTACATCATTATTTCCTGTTTTATTCTCTTTGTTATGTAACTGTACTCATTTGTTATGTCCACTACTGTACAAAAAAAAACGGTTGGGTCACCCAAGACTTTCGTTCTCTCCCACCCCCCGTGCGCCAGCCCCCCCAATAATATAGGAGAGAATGGGATAGCTAGGAATTTAAATTCTAAATTCTTATTTATCTTACTTCCTATCCCTTCCTCTCCTATCATCCGTTCCTTACAAATATCCTCCAAATCTTAATTAAATTTTATAAAAAATGCAATTTTTTCTAATTGATTATTCTTTGTTATGTACTAAGTTTATTTATTTTTTTTACTTTACTAGCACTTAAATTCTTACACTACTAGGTTGGCTGTAAGAAATTGTACTTGATAAGTCCGCTTGTTTTATGTTTTGTCTTAAAATGTGCAATAAAGAAGTCCTGACTAAAATATATAATTAACGTATTGTGTAATGCTCTTGAAATGTCTTCTCTGCTAGGCTGCAGGAAACTGAGTCCAAGAGAAAAGCAGAGCAGTTTCCGCATCATTTACCATGTGCCTCAATGCACAACTATGGCATTCATAATCGCTCGTTTATCCTCGCTACGGCGTAGCGCCGCTTTTACGCTCGTAAGCGCTAACGCTACCTAGTGCTACGGCCCGTAGCAGTACGCCAAGAGGCGCGCTACGATTCACCGATTTAAGCAAAGGTTCAGTGATTTATGAACTATTGCATAGCCTTAAAATTGTATCGAGAACTAATTACAAAATAAAAAGTTTCATCTAACTGAGCAGAAGCCCGTGCTATGCTTAACTTTTCCCGTATGTATCTGTGTGCACGCAAATCGCTAAATAGTAAGAGTATACCTCCTAGGCTCCAACGACCACAATATACGTTTTTTAAGACACGTTTTTCTTAACTGTCAAAATATTTGAATACATCAATATATAACATTTAATATGCCCATAAATAATTATCTTCTGTCTCTTTGTTGCAGGTAAGTCAGTGGATTTTGTGAAGAAACCCATCACCCGATCTTCTTCCATGTGACTGTAGTAAGTAAGTAATAATAATAATACTGCTAATTAGGTTATGTCTGCGGCGTCGCTCGCCTAGACCTTGTCAGCTCTTTCAATTCAAAGGAAAATGAAATTATAACTTTATTACTATATTTCTGTGTATTTTTATAAATGCTACTACACGCTGCTGAATTCAAATTCAAACTCTTTTATTAAATCTAGTTACATTTATTTTAGTTTCATAGCTATTCTAACTAGGCTTTGCCTGTACTAAGGTATGCCTAATGTATAGGTATTGATGATGCGGGTACCTAGAGGTCTGGTCTCGGTAATCAGAAGAGCACTCTAGGCGGTTTATAAATTTGCGTGAGATCCGTGTGAGTTTGCTAGCTAGAAGGACCACCTGGTGTATCTTAGTACCCAGGAGCGGATATTTAAAGTGGAAAGGCAGGCTGTCGGTACTTACGGTTTTGTTTGTTCCGTCTGTGCTGTTGGACTGCACCACTTCTGCTTCTCGTTTAACTGTCACTCACTGAGGTTTCACACGAATTGCGATGCGGGCTAATCAACACATAAGTTCGTGTGATGCGATGCGGCGGTTTGCGGTGAGAAAAAACGATAATCTCGTCTGTTGTTGCGGAGCGAATTGATTCGACCAAGCGCCCAGCCAAGACAAAAAATATATCCTACCCGTCGTTCCGACGGGGCGATCCGTAGCGCTGGGCGGTTCAGATCGGCGTGGCGTCGCGGCATGTTTAAATAGGTACCGACAATAATTGATTGGAGCGGAAGAATTTATAAAAGGGATTTTCTTTGAATAGACAAGTGATTAGGAGATGGGAAATTACGCTAATTCTCACACAAACCTCACTGGCGTGAACAGGTATAGCCCAGTAAAATTAGGTAAACCAAAAAGGGCACTACTTCGAACTAATTTCGACAAAGCTGGAAATGATTTTATTTTACTTTAGGCTTTCCAAATAATAGTAATATAAGTTTGCGACGCCTCTGGGTGAAGCGTTAGACGCTATTGTCAAAAAACTTTTTTTTCGGATTTTTGCTTAATAATTATGATCAGTACATTCTATAAAAACATAAAATTGCGCGTCCAATGACCTCCTTAAAAGTTTATTTCGTTTTAGTGGCTAAGTTAGGCTTACTGTTCATAATATGTACATTAGGCCTAACGTAGCAGCTGAAACGAATTTAACTGATAAGGAGGTCATATTACATAATGGGCTCGATTGCGTTTCTTCGTGAACTAAAATCGGAAATTAGTTCGTGTGAACGAGACAGCGCAATACGCTAGAGCGGAATGTGAAAAAAAACAGTTGTCACTTTTTCGCATTAGAACTACCCACAAAAGATAAAGCATCTGAATCTAACAACGAACGAAATGTGTTCAAATTTATTCGGACGAGTATAAGTTCGAAAGGTAGTTTTATCGACGATCGTTCGTTTCATATTCTGCTCTAACGTATTGATCTGTCTTGTTCGCTTGAACTAATTTAAGTATTAGTTCACAAAGAAGCGCAATCGGGCCCATTACGTGTGTAAAATGGTTTACTTAACTTGCGGAGTCGCGCTACTTGCTGGGAAAGTCTTGAAGTGACACAGCCGATTTTTTTATTCGTACTGTAAGTACGTCGTAAGTAAGTTGTGTTACAAAATATACAAATTTTGATATATTTTCATTTTAAAATAATAAGATTAGAATACCTTTGAAAATATTATCAAATAATAGTTTCTATATTTTACAATATATACTTAAACAAATATGGTAGCAGTGAGTCGCAGTGACATTTTAGAATGGATAACACCGGATCATAATCCAGTGTAGTTAACGCTTATCCACAGGCTGAGAAAGAAGAAAAAAGAAGAAGATTCAATAATTACAAAATATTGTATATTGAATACTAAGAACGCTTCTTATATATTTTTTGTGGCACAACAGAAACAAAAGCAAAATAAATGCATTGAATTCGTGTTCCATATCCCAAAATTCATTTATTTTGTTTTTATTATTTTTAATGGCATTAGTTTACAGCGACTAAGAAGGGATAATAATGTAATTTGTGTAATGTTAAATATTCTACAAAATATTTTTTATTTGAATAAGCTAGCATTCTTAGTTTCCGGGATATCAAGGTTAAGGTTGGTGATCCGGGTTCACTACTGACAAGTGTATATGTCAATTATTTCGCTTCTTCTTGTATATAAGGTTCTATATGCTCATTAATCATATTAAAACGACTATTAACTAGTATATGTACAATACTTACCATAATTAAAATTTTTAAAAGATGATAGATGTTAGATGCCTAGGTCCATTATCTACCCCCACTTCTTAGGAAAACAATGTTTTTAGAATCCCCAGGTAATTAGTATAGTACAACACTGCTTTCTGCAATTCTGAGATCACTGTTTAAGGCTCGGCCGATAAATTATTTCTTTTAATTCATCTTATCTCGGAGAACAGCTGGCCTTGCGGAAAAAGCAACATGGAGCCCCGTCCGAGACAATGCCAGCCAGGACTGTAGCGCCATGAATGATATTTTTCAATTAACGGATTTATAAACAAAAGCTCCTGTTATCTAGATCTTCAGCCTCCTCTCTCCTATCGGCAAGTGTTTATAAATATTTTTCAGGGGGAAGATGATATCAGTTAATGGGACAGGGAAATATCGTGAGCATTAAGGGGACCTTGAAAAATTGGAAAAGGTAAAGTGGTGAGGATGGGGAGGGGGAGGCGGTGAGAGCCTCCATGCCCTAACCCCGTTTGGGGGTTAGGGTGCGACCTCAGGGTGGCGATTATCAGCGCGGCCCTCAACGCCGGCATGTAAAGCGCACCATTCATTTGTGCCGCATTTACCGTTGGGATAACAATAAAGGAATCGCATTTTTAATTCAGTCGATCGAAAGCAATAACAAGACACACACTTACACACATGTTACACGCATATACAGGATGTCCCAGAAGACGACGTCAAGCCGGAAATGGGTGATATCATCAGAAATCAGATAAATATAAAAAAAACTAAGATATATATATTTTTAAATAATAGGCAATAAAAAACGAGGAAATCAACACATTGTGATAATGTTTTAACTTCTGTTACTACAAATCTTTACTTTTTTGCCTAAAGTGACATTTTATTCCAAGCTGGAGTAGTTAGTTTTAAAGTTTATGCTACAATTCACAGAAGCACTATTCAGGATAACATAATAAAAATGAAATTGAAAAAAAATATTTTTTTAAAAATATTTTTCTGATAACTAGTATGATTTGCAATGCTTAGTATAATTACAGTATCACCACCATGTGGGCGCTACTCCGCCGAGGCAGATATTATATCACCCGTTTCCGGCTTGACGTCGACTTCTCAGACATCCTGTATACATATTTAAAACACTCCAGAGTAGATTTGGTTGTAAGATATTGTCAATGGTTATAAACATGCCTATTGTGGAATTCCACAATAAAGTGAAACAAAACAATTTTGCGAGTTTGCCTCGTCGTTTTTCTCGTACTTAATTTTCATTTTTTTTAATTTTTTCAGCATGTACAGCCCACGTAATGGTAGTACCATAATTAGGTCGTTTAATCATCATGACCGCTCGACTATCCCAAAAAAGACAGCTCTCGATCTTTCCGGCGGATGGACTGGCTTTGAAATTTTTAGGAGTCAAATTTGATGGTTGTTTTCAGTCTTGGAAACGACCTTAAATTAATGTTTTGTTTCAGGATCGTTATGGTGAAACCATATTTCGTCTATTGTTACGAATTGAGCCAAAAAAACGGTAAGGATCCTGTTGTAACAAATGCAAAGATCGTTGCGGAATCTTAGATTTAGTTTTTTCTGCACGTCCGTAAACATTCTAGGTACCCAGCATACTTTATCCATCCCAAGGGATCATTTAAAATAATGTGCGCACTGACTAACAAAATCTTTATTTCTTTACAGTATTATAACGAACCATGACATGAACGATCCGCCAAAATGATTTTATCCGCTTTTTTAAAACTATTTCTTAAGTGACTTTCATCGAAGGGTGAACCAAGCGAGGGACATTGTTGGTTGAAGGTATTCCGCTCCTAAACTCAGCACACCGAAGTGCAACAGCAGAATATTGGTGAGCATCAACTATTGATATATGTACTTCATAAGTTTTGAAATACTGGCTCCATACAATTTATTTCCAGCGAAGGTATTTAATTACTGGGCGAATTTCCGTTTTTTTCGTTTTTCAATACGATTTGAAAAAAATGCAAATAAACAAGTCTTACCTACATTAAACCCACACGGGAAAATTAGTTTTTGAACATAATAAGAGGGGGATTAGCTGTACCTGCCAGTATTTATTTGTATATGGTTCAAGAGAGTTTGTAACTCATTATCACTTTTATGAACGCCGTCATATTATTATGTATTCAGTTTTAAGATATGCAATTAATTACCTTTATTCATCCTGTTCAAACTTGCATAACTTGGGTTCAACTTTGAATTTCAATTTCAAAATTTTCGTTTTAAGTCATGTATCACCTTTTTTTAATCAGCTGTGTTTGTCTTCTGTCATTTGTTCGGACATTTTCGGACACTCAGATATTTTTGTGACTGCAATCATGCTTTTGTGGTGCGTTTTTTGCTAACATAATCGTATCTAGTAGGCCACCAAGCGCGGAAGGGTTTGTAATGCTTAGTATAATTGCAGTATGACCGCCATGTGGGCGCTACTCCGCCGAGGTAGATATTCAATCTTTCGAAAATTTCGCCAATATCCAACCCCGCGTAAGGCCCGAGGCCGAGCCGCGTAAGGCTAGGCGTATCCCTCTGCTCGCTTCCCTCGCACCCTATTCCCGCATCGCCCTGTCGTTTGAGAGTGCGGTTACTGCTTTTGACTCGGTATACTGTGGTATGATTACTGTGGACTAGGACAACCACAAGATCTTCCCGAGATCAGAGCTGAACCGCACTAGTGTAAATTTAGAGCTGTGTTGTAGATATTATCAATATGATGCAAGTCGAAAGTTCGAAATGCAGCCTCCCAACTGTTTTTTTTGCTGCCCATTAATGGGATAATCAAATATATGTGAGGAGATTGGAAAATTTTAAAATCAATAAAATTTTATATTGCTGATAAATAGATAAAATTCAAAGATTTCTTTATTTAACGATACCGATTTAGTGGTATGTTTTGCCATAAATTTTCATTTTCCCCTAACATTTGACTAAAGCCGTATATTGCATCAGTCGTCTGGAATCCCCAATATTTAACTTGCACATCGCGGATCGAACCGATACTAAAAAAGAGTTGTGAAGCGATTAAATTTCACTTCTTTCATTAAGCCCAGCACCTATGAGGAATTCTTAAAAACCCACAAGTTGATGTCATTGGAGAGCCGTAGAGTCTTGATCGATACCGTATACTTGCATTGGTTGGTAAATAATTCCATCGATGCGAACGCGATTTTGGAGCACATTGAATGTTATGTTCCTCCTCGCCCTGTTCGATCGCATCGACTATTAATTCATCTCCTTATGGTGAAAACCAACGCATCTCAAAATTCATTTCTATACAGAGCGTGTCACCTTCTTATGTGTGGACATATTACACTCATCAAAAACCTGTTACAAGAATTTAATTTTTAAAAATCTAGAGTCTAAATAGACGATCACAAAATATTTGTACATATTATATTTCATTTAATTTGGTTCATGGACATAATTTATCTTAAGTATATTTATTAGTATACCTACATATCATACCTAAAATTAAATATAAATAAATTTATATATACATAATATTTTTTAAACTATTTTGTCTCTTCCTTTCACCTCACTTCCCATCCCGACTCCCCCCATTCTCAAGCAGAAACAATATAAAATATCATATTGCGTTCATTTTGTGTATCTTTTATTCGGAAACACATTATTGGATTTTTGTTACTTTTAAATGCGTTTTTATTGCATTGTATGTAGCTCTGTTTGGTTCAACAATAAAATAAAATATAAAATAAAAATAAAATGAAATAACATTTCGCTCTTTTTATAATACGTCGTCACGTTGTTATTTTAACCGCCCTACCTATACAAACATATGTGATACGTCCGTTATATTATCATAATGAAACATTCCAAAAATATATTAAAGATATTCATAAACAAATTTATATAAAACCGATGTATAGAAACCGCTTATATAAACCGCTATATATTTTGTCTGGAATATTTTAAACAAGTATTGTATTCGAGAAATCTAATGAAGAAGGGGAAATCTAATCAAGGATTTAACTACTCTTTGAATAATAACCCAAACATAGGGTGGTTAATACCAATGCACAGCAGAGTGCAGAAATTCCAAAGTTTGTAACAATCGTTTCTCACGAAAAACACGGAATTTCAGCCGAGAAAAGCGCAATAACGTCGGCTCTTTAAAAACGGACGATTTCAAAGGACGCCATGTTGGTTTGTCGTTTAGCGGGAGCCACAACAGAATCCCGTGTGTGTTTGTGTGGGTGTGGGAATGAGAGATCTAAGATTCTATGTCTGTTTAGATTGTATATCCGTCTCTCTCGAAGATGCCTTTAGAAAGTAACGCTATCCGCCAGACTGAAGCGCTGGTAGTCCACCAGATACAATACCGCATTGCAACTAGAGCTGTTAACTACAACGGCCGAACCCGTCATCTCAGTAAGTTTTAACGAAATTTAATCGTTCTGTCTCGCAGATAACGTCTGAGCGCAGATAACGTCATGCTTCGCCACAGGCCAACGTCTTATCCGCGAGATAGGTATGTTACCCAGCGGCCGACACTGGCATCCTTACTTCCAGTTGCAACCAGATTACTCCGGTCTCTCGACTGGTTTCGAGTCCGATGTCGCTTGCGCGGTCCTCTCTCTTACGTAGCGGTGAGACGGTGTCAACCGAATCTATCGTGGACCACGGCATCCTTTGCCCGGCTGCTCACTCGGAATCGGGTAGTCGATGGTCGTTTCCAGAGCAGTCGCCGTAAGAACAACAACTACCCCTGCTCTATAAGAGACAGTACTGCCCCCCCCCCCCCCCCCGACTGTTAGTCAGAATGCACAATCGATTGGCGAGCGCCGCGAGCGCCAGAAGATTGACTCCTGGGGGAAAGTAGCCCTCAGACCAGAGTCCTACCCGGGCTCGCAGTTCATGCGTGGTGGCCTCCGGATGGGTGTTGACCCGTGAGTGTGACCGACCCCAAACAAATGGGTCTTCGTGGCCAACTCAACAAGGGCCCATTATTTCCCAACACCGCATCGCATATTTCACTGCCCAGGGCTTGTCCCTATTTTTTTCTTCATTTAATTCATCTCTTCGAAAAGGCTCTCGGATGCAGCTGAGCCAGGCATGGCTCATAAATTTTATGGCAATAAAATAACCTGGCTTTGCGTTGCAAGCTGCATGAAATCATTCAGCCCTAACGATATTATTTATACATGTAACATATAATATATTATTCAAGTTCAACTTCGTGTTCAATGCAGCATATACCTCGTTTATTTCGGGGAAAAAGATGCAAGATAGGTTCTTGTTCTTGCAGAGCATACTCGTATGCCAGCTTATCTGCTAGATACAACAATGTTTACGTATTTCTTTCCAGCACATTATTTACATATATTAGGGTAGGGATGAGGGCAAACAAACTATTTCCAGGTGCACAACTATCACAGGTTATAGCCTATTATGCCCTAATATTAAATAATTTATATTTATTTAGGAATTAATATGTATACAACATTGATTTTGCTTACAAAAATAAAAGGAACCGAATGACAAAACCATAAGCTCACCCTATCTGTCACCCTACTGTGACCAGCCCGTTCTAGGGTGAACACTGAACATTGCTGTAATAATACAATACTAAACTAAATGGCCTCAACATGTGGTCCTCAAACAAAAACGCCACTCTTATTATATATTATAAAATCGGCCTTAGAATTGAACATAAAATTCTGTAAATAAAAAATGACAAAGAGAATACACTTAAAATTAAAGAAAGAGAAGTCGTGTAAAAATTATGCCTTGATAGATGATCACCCTACTAGTTGCGCAGCGGTTCCATTGTCGGTATACCCACACCTCAAATAATACATTTACTTTCGCAACACAAATAACGTACATTCACTCTATTATAGAGTTGTCAACTACAACAAGCGAACCCGTCGCCTCAGGAAGTTTTAACGATTAGTCATTTTATCTCCCGTGAAGTAAACGCAGAAGACTTGGACAAAACAATCCACCGCCAAGCTCCGCCACATGCCCGCAAGAGGCCAACGCCTTAACCGCGAGATAGCCAGGAGTATTACCCCGCGGGCTTACACTCACGCCCTTGCTTCCAATCGCGACCAGATTACTCCGGTCTCTCGATTGGTTACGAGTTCGAGGTCGCTTACGCGGTCCTCTCCCTTTACGATGCGGTGAAATGATGTATACCGAATCTATCGCGGACCACGGCATCCTTTGCCCGGCTGTTCAACCAGGATCGGGTAGCCGATGGTCGTTTCAAAAGCAGTCGCCGTAAGGTCCGCAACCACCCCCGCTCTATAGGAAATAGTACTGCTTCCAGACTCCCCCGACTGTTAGTCAAAGTGCACAGTCGATTGGTTTACGCCGAACGGTGCGCAGACTGCCCAGGAGCGCCAGAAGGTTGATTCCTAGGGGAAACTAGCCCTAAGGCCAGAGTCCAACCCGGGCTCGCACTTCATTCGTGGAGGCCGCCGGATGGGTGTTGACCCGTGAGTGTGACCAACCCTGAACAGAATGGGTCTTCGTGGCCAACTCAGCAAGGGCCCTTTAGCTACATTCACTGTATCAATAAATCTCCGTTAATCCATTTTATTATATTTGCTAACATTCCGAGGGAGTTTGTAGAATAGTCTTAGAAACATCACCATCAGTGGCCTCCCTCCATAAATATTTTTAATTGAGATTTTACTATATAGGATTTCCGCCTCTATGTATCTGTCTAGGGGTATAGGAAAGGAAGACTTTTGCTTGATTTCTATATTTATTATATATTTATTAGAGAAGATACAATATTTATTTGTATTTATTTCCGTCCAAGAATTCCGTTCGTTCTAAGAATTGTAACATAAAATAATCTCGAAACATTTCTTTTTTCTTTTTCTTTCGTTTTTTTTGCTATTCAAACCAAACACTGTCATTACTTGCTAGTTATAATAAGAAAAAAATATAATTTTAACAATTTCGGGTGGGGGAAGCATTTCATCGCTCTTATTATTTGATTCTCTATGAAATTACGAAAAAGATGTCAGCGCTCAAAACTCGGGACCAACCGATTCAGTCCGATAAATTATTATGTATTATCTAAAGTTGCACAAAATGTACAATGAGTGAGTGAGTGAGAGAGTATCTGCCATATATTTTTCTTAATAGTTGTTTCCACACACTTGGACACGTATATAAACCAACGTGTGTAGGGGCGTGACACCTCGATTGCTTCGTATTTCCAAGACGGGGACAAATTCTTTGCTATCGTATTTACTTTATTGATTTCATCATCAGAGCACATTTAACTTTGGATACAGCAGCTCAGAGAAATGAGCTTGATTCATAGAATGCATATTTTGTGCGTAAAATATCTTTTTTATTTAAAAAGGCGGGAAAACTATTCAGCCTCAGAAATTGCCCCACTAAAACTGCTCTCCGTTTTGGTGCTAACCTGATCCGGCATCCCGGATGTCATGTGAATGTGCCGCTTTATTCGAAGTGGCTACAATGCCGGCCTGGGCTTTTGTGCCGCGAACAGCCGACCGCCCACCCTGGACGATCTCGAAAAATTGAAAAGGCTAATATCGCCCCCTTTTGCAGCTCCAATAACCTATCTGTGTAGCTTCATTTAAGCGGGAAAAGGCCCGACAAGGAGACGGGAATTATAAAAATACAGGAAAATAGGCCAGCCCAATTAGGCGGCCTTGTTGAATTGGTTTGGGATTGTTTATGAAATGATTACGAGAGGTTTTGTAGGTCAACGATTGAAAATCAATAAAACGCATATTATACAATTTCGTCTCCGAATGTTGTCTAAGCCGGTTTAAATACAATCTTATCCTGAAATTCATCCTGTTATCAATTTTGGGCTATTTTTATTACCAGGAGTCGAAAGTCAGAAAAAAATATAGTGGACAAGATTAGATTAGAGAAGAAGTATAATTTGAATACGATTTCAAAACCAACATATTATTATAAACCGCAATAATCTCACCCACTTCGTACATTCGCGACAGCTCGATATTACTTTCGAGGAGTATATAGTACTTATAACTCAAATATAGTGCTATAACTAAAAAATATTTATGTTTCAAGTTAGCCTTTTTTTGAAAATAAAACGTGATTTCAGATATAATGTGTTTTACTTTGTACAGGAAATTATTCTAAATACAAAACTTGTACAACTTGTAAACATGTAACTTGTAACTTGTACAACTTGTTGTAAAAACAATTACAACTTTGAGACCTCAGAAAAATATATGAAATGGGCGGACACGCGAATAAATAGGCGGGGTCAATTTTGTACGGTTCGACCAATAAAAAACCAAGGGTTGACGAAGCGTGAGGCGCTATTCCACATCCGCTCGCGCCGACGGCCGGGCACATAATAAACTTTCTATCGCAACGCTAACACAGAATAACTATCTTTGTGCAGTGGTGCTATAAGTGTGTTAATGACAAAGCATATTTGGCGTAACTCTCAGAGCGCTCTCACGTTTTAATTAATTGTAATTAATTTAGGGCCTAAATTAAAATTTGGCTAAGCGCGACGCTAGAGAATTAACCGGTCAATATAATGGAAATAAAATACAACACACTCACCACTTATATTGTAGGAGTAATCACGCCTGTAAGTTTTCGAAATCAGTTTAAAGCCTTAATACCCAAGGCTGTGAGCAACTCTTTTGAGTCCAAATTGTAAAATGGTTCCTTATCGAGGGACTCGCTTAGAAACCATTTTTAATTATTGCCTATATTTTTCAAAAGACTCATAAAACTAAAATTCTTCAGATTTAATCGCTCATTCTTCAGATATGATCATGTCACACTAATCCTTAGTTACCGGGGATAAGCGTATTGTATAATCAGCTTTTTAATATTAGGCTTTTTCTTAGATTACAAATAAAAATTTAATTGCTGTTCATTTAATCATTTACCGGATTTTCTGAAAGATAATAATAATAATAAAACTCTTTATTCTTAAGAAAAGGCGAGCTTATTGCCTGCAGGCAATATTTTAGAGCTAACCTATACTATTGTAAGAACATTATTTGCGAGTAGACTACATAACTTAACCTATATAAAGAATATGACAAATAAAATAGAGGAGGATAAAAAGAAGTATATACTTTACTCTTTGTGGGCACAGATTTGCCACATCAAAATAATCTAACACCTATAAGGACGCTAAAGTTTTAAACGGAGGGGAATGGGAGGGGAAAGCTGTTTTTAAAAGTTGTTATGCTTGGCGCGGTTCTCAAATTTTTCGGCAAAGCATTCCAAAGACGGGCTCCATGCACGGTGAAAGAGAATGAGAAGAAGTCACTGCTGTGACTAGGGATAGAGAGTAGCAGGTTGTTTTTTGATCTCAGAGGGCGTTCATGACCCGATAGTGCAGTAAATCTGCCTGTAAGATAATTGGGAGCGACGCCATCCAAGATCTTGAAAAGCATACAGAGAACTCGCATGTCTCTTTTCTCCCGGGTCGACAGCCAGTGAAGCTTTCTCTGTACTCCGTGATGTGGTCAAATTTTCTGAGGCCATGGATATACCGAAGGCAAACATTTTGGAGACGCTCAACTTTGGTCTCTCGATCTCTAAAAGATCAATTTCTCTAGTAAATGGAAATATTATTATAGCAAATAAGTAAATACTGATAAAGAAAAGGGCTTTACTAGAGTCGGTTTATCTTAAAAACGTTCACGGTCTACTGCCTTCGTCACTCACAAAGGGGGACCCGCTCATTCGTCGGACGGCCTCTGACCCCCGCCACTTCACTTCATATGATATAATGAAAAGTAATTAAATGCCTTAATTCAAATAAAGTTTTAAATGACTTCCAATCGAGTGTTCGTGGAAAATAAACTCAGCTAGAAACAATGTCCTATTGCCGAAAAAAAACATTGGTAATTTTACATACAGAGTTTGCTGTTAAAAGGAATGTCAAGCTGTTGCGAACATGCCGTATAATATTGGACTAGTTCAGTATTTTCGTCATTAAATAATCATTATATAATATTATTATAATATATTTTTGTCATTGAATAATCATATTAAGAATATTCATATTAATAATGTTACAGGTTTATTCCTATCCATTATTATAAATGGTATTAGATTGCATAACACCGTAGTACGTTTTGGCAACCCTTCTGCTCCGGCGATATGCAGGTGGCACTGATAGAATTGATGGCTAAACTAATCGCATTTTTTTGCCATCTATAATAGTATTGATAATGAATGTTTTATTATAGAGGAGTGATTGATTGTAATAACCAAATAATTTAAACAATGCTAACAATATTAAAATGTTGTAATAAGTGTCATCTGGGGCCGTCCAAATATTTCGTAATCACCGAGGGGGAGGAGGGGGGTGTTAAAGCTGAGGCTTACGCTTGATTACGTCGAGGGGGGAGGGGGTGCCCGTCCTGATTAGGTAATCAACTTTGGTCACTGCATCGCAACCTTTTTGCGACATGGCGGCTCTCCGACTCTGCGGAATGGACACAGCCACTGTGGTCTGAAGATTAGTACCTGCGATAAACCAAAGAGTTTGACTTTCCAATTATTTTAGAAAAATAATGTGCATCTATAAATGCTTCCTTTAATGTTATTTTTAACTTACCGTCCTTACAGGCACCATTGTCTAAAGATTGGGATCTATGTATATCCAAAGAATTAGACTGTCTTCTAATTGTTTTAGATTAAAAGTGCACATTAAATGTGCATATGCATTCTTAATTAAATATTTTTTTCTTACCGTCTTTGCAGCCACTGCGGTTTGAGGATTGCGATCTAAAAATAAACCAAAAGGTTTGAGATTCTGTAATTACTTCTAATTAATAAAGTAAATTTTTAAAAGCATTCTAAAATGTTTTTTTCCACTAAACCGTCTTCAAAACTTTACAAACGGGGAGAGATGAGGGGGGGGGGGGGTCAGGCAGTTGATTACGTCTATTGACATGTGGAGATGTGGGGTCGATCACTTCAGTGCAGCGCCGGCGTAGCGGCGAGCGATCGTTTCAAGGTACCTGCCGCTGGGCGTCTTCGAACTTTATTCTTTTTCAAAACGTGCTTTTTAGCACGATTTTTTTTCTAATAATTTTAAATACAATAGCTCATTATTTGTAGGGGCAGTCGTGTTTTTATTTTTTTTTAATTATTGTTTTTGTAATTATGTATACTTACCTAAATAAAACATCATAAGCAATATTTATATACTTTTTCAAAATTTAACTTAATATGCATAACTTGTGCTTTAATTAATTGTGATTTATGTTCAACCCTGCATTCTGACTGCATTCATGTACTCTGTCTAATATGAGTCGTAAGTATTGTTCTGTTGAGTCTAGTAAAACGGTGACATCTGCGTACCTTAGGTTCTTAATAGCTTTACTATTTATCTTGACACCAATCCCCAGGCCTTCTAAAGCTTCTGCTATTATGGCTTCAGAGTATAGGTTAAAGAGTAAGGGTGACAGAATGCATCCCTGGGGAACACCGAGGCAAATGCCAACTTGTTCGGTTTCGGAGTTTCGCACTCTTATAGTGGCCTTTTGGTTCCAGTACCAGTTTCTGTTGATTCGGAGGTCTTATTCACCCAAGCCGGCATCATTAAGCATGTCATGTCTAATGCGATCAAATGCCTTCTCCTAGTCTATGTAACATAAGATGACGTCAGTTTACATGTTTTTGCATTTTTGTATTAGCACATTGAGACCAAAGAGTGCATCACATGTACCCGTACCGGAGCGGAAACCAAACTGACCTAGTTATTCATCATATTTCGGTCGTATCCTATTGTGTATTATATATTATTATAGACAAGAACAGTTTCATGACATGACAAAATTAACTAAAGAAAAGAAAATTAACACAATGAAAGCGTTGAAAAGAGGCTGTACTCCTTGATGATGAATAAGGGGGGAATAGTAGCTAATGGTTAGCATACAGCTCCATTCCGAACATAATGTAGTGTTTATCAGTAATGTGCGCGTGCTGTTTACGCTGTGCGAATTTCACATGTCGGCATGCGAAATAAGGGCGAGTTTACCCTGCTCTGTTTACGTTTGAATTACATCGATCTTTCGGTAAACATTTGCGAGCAGTAATTTGTCCGGTAAACAAACGAGCTCGGTGCGTTTAGAGCGAGAGAGATATTTGCGTTGAGTTGTGAACACCTGAAAATACCGGGCGGGTTTTTGTCTCTTCATATGTTGTTATGGGCGCGTGGGCGGAGGAAATATTTAGTAAGTGTAACAGCCTAAACATCACATCACATACAATAACATATATAGGCGGAGAAAATATTTAGTATTTGGTCCTTACCTATGAAGTTGCTGTTCTACAAAAGATAATTAAATACCAAAAATTTTGTATGAAAAATGGGCTCGATTGCGTTTCTTCGTGAACTAAAATCGGAAATTAGTCCGAGTGAACTAGACAGGGCAATACGCTAGAGCAGAGTGTGAGATGACCGGTTGTCACGTTTTCGCATTAAAACTGCCGCCAAGGTCAAATCTTACACCGCACGAAATATGCTCGAATTTATTGGGACGAGTATATGTAAGTTCGGCAGATAGTATTTATCGACGATCGTTCGTGTCATATTCCGTTCTAACGTATTGCTCTGTCTCGTTCGCTTGGACTAATTTTAGTTTTAGTTCACAAAGAAACGCAATCGGGCCCAATATATATTTAACTAGATGGATGACCCGGTGAACTTCGTACCACCTAAAATTGATTTCATTGTAATTCTTCATAAGCGATTATTGTTGATAAATCCAATTCATTGAAATCTATAATATGGCCGAATCATGTACAGTTTGAGTTTCGTTTGGTGATTAAATGAAAGTCGTTTGTAATTCAAATAAATTCAGTGTATTTAATTTACATGAAGAAATATAAACGCTTTTTCGACTTTTTCGACTTTTTTGCATTTTTCGACTTTTTGGACTTTTTTGACGTTTTCGACTTTTTTGACTTTTTCGACTCTTGACTTTTCGACTTTTTCGACTTTTGGACTTTTTGAAATTTTACACAATCGCACGAATGAATAACAGTTATGGATGGCGCAGCTGTCAAACAATAGGATCGCCGCGAACGCCATCTATTGAAAGTGGCCCATTCCTAAAATGACCAATTTCGCTTTTTTCGATTTTCAGTCCGTTTCTTTTAGTGTTTCCTAACTATTTTTTTTTTGTAAACCACCCCTGAATCACGGCAAACAAAACAAAAAATAATAATTCAAATCGGTCGTGTCATTTTCGAGATCCTGCGAGACTAACGCACGGCGATTCATTTTTATATATAAGAAGATTAATAGAAATATCCTATTAAACTTCGGGACCACGGACATGAGACTAAAAATCGATACAGACAAACGGAGTTAAAAATGAACACGACGTACGGACAAAGAGAAACCTTTCAGAAGTACGTTCATGGATCCATCTCTACATATAACATACCTATTAAGGTATAAATGTATATTTACATCATACATTTGGTCCTTGGCTACCTATCTATACTATTGTATTATATAAAAGTAATATTTGTAAGTCTGTAAGTTTGTAAGTTTGTATGTAGGCGGTAATCTCCGAAAATAGTCATCCGATTTTCAAAAATTCTTTTACTAATGGAAAGTTCCATTATCGGTGAGTGCTATAGGGTATATTTTATTATGATAAATATTCGTTTTCAATACGAAACCACAATATTTGTAAATCAAGTCGGAGAAAAATGAGCTGGTGAGTTGTTTTATCGGCGTGCGCTGACGAAACGGTTTGATATAATATGTGAAAACAATATACGACAAAAATATTAGCTTCAAAGAGTCGGCTACAGCATACATCCAAATTTTATATTTAAGCTACAATAACTGCTTTTATGTCTCAAAAAATAAGAAAAATAATTAGTGAGTGTTTGTTGAAGACATTAGCAATGAAATAAGAATCCTTATCGAAATAAATTAATTATCACGGGTGTTATGTAAATAGGGATAAAATTAGCCATTTACTGTAAGTTTTACCGAGCGCCTACTGCAAATGGATAAATACATAAATCACAAATATTTCATAAAAAAACGCCATAAAAATAATTATAAATACAATAGCTCAATATCTGTAACGACAGATGGGTTTTTATTGTTTTTTAATATATTTAATTTTTATTCCCATTCTCCTACTTTGAGAGCTCACGCCCATGGTTGTCATTTTGAAGAAATAACTCCCGCCGTAGAGTTGCCAGCGGGGTGGTTTATTTTCCTGTGACAATTTACTGAAACATTGGCCGGTCTATCAACTCTAGGATTTTTGAAATTACCAAAATTGTTATTTTACATTAGAAAAATATATTGCAATGTATCCTGCCGTCATTCTGCTGCTTTTTCAGCCAGCTTTCCTCATGCATATGTATACATATTGCTTCCACTTCGGTAAGCCCGACATTTTTCCCGCTGCTCTCTTTTATAGAGGTAAACGCGAAAAGCTGCCAGCCAGTGTTCGGAAAAGTATGTATATTTACTTTACAGTATAAAGTACTAAAGGGAAAAAGTTGAAAACTAATAAACACAGTTTTTGATTCAACCAATAACTCAGGTGAGCTATTCCCAAAAATCACATAAAAATGTAGGCTTTTTCTCAAAAATCGGTTTCAGAATTTTTATGAAATACGAGTATATAATATGACGAATTTTAAGAATCTTATTAAATCACTCTCTTGGAGGAGATACTCGGGGCACAAGTACAATCCTTATCCACACACCCTCGTAACTTCAGACAGATAGCCACTACATTCGCGTTAATATATATCATATTCGGGAAGCGTTACAAACTGGTAATATCGAACTCTCAATAAATACCTTTTGATACACTTTAAATCGACTTTTAATACGGAGATAACCCGCAAGTTGACACCACCACCTCACACCGAATAACTTGGAGTCTAGTGAGGGGTGGTCCCTCACAAGTCATATACCACACCCACATAGACATAATGACATGCATCAATTAGAGTTGTCGACTACAGCGGACGAGCCCGTCACATCAGGAAGTTTTAACGATTGGTCGTTCTATCTCCCTGGAGTGAGCGCAGAAGACTTGGACAAAACAGTCCACCGTCAAGCTCCGCCACAAAGCCGAAAAAGGCCAATGCCTTAACCGCGAGATAGCCAGGAGTGTTACCCAGCGGGCTTACACTCATGCCCTTACTTCCAATTGCGACCAGATTACTCCAGTCTCTCGATTGGTTACGAGTTCGAGGTCACTTGCGCGGTGCTCTCCCTTACGAAGCGGTGAAACGGTGCATACCGAATCTATCGCGGACCACGGCATCCTTTTCCCGGCTGTTCACCCAGGATCGGGTAGCCGATGGTCATTTGAAGAGCAGAAGCCGTAAGGTCCGCAAACACCCCCGCCCTATAGGAAACAGTACTGCTTCCAGGCTCCCCCGACTGTTAGTCTTAATGCGCAATCGATTGGCTTATCCGCACGGTGCGCAGACCGTCCAAGAGCGCTAGAATGTTGTAGGGGAAACTAGCCCTAAGGCCAGAGTCCTACCCTGGCCGTCGGATGGGTGTTGACCCGTGAATGTGACCAACCCTGAACAGAATGGGTCTTCATGGCCAACTTAGCAAGGGCCCATTAACTCCCAATGACATGCAGCAGTCTGGAAATGATCTAAATCGTCTCGTGTTAGCTCAAATTGGTGCCTTCATAATATTTTCCCTCCTGGTCGGTTGGTAGGCCGGGAAAGTAGTTAGACATGCCAGTGAACACAAACATTGAAGTTTTCGACATTGGCGAATTTTGTTTTATCTTAAATTAACGCGCCGAAACATACCATTCGGTTCAATTGTATTTTACCGAAAATTGATTGGCGTGTGTGTAAAAGCCGCGATGTTACATCACGATGCGGCATTTGGGCCAGACAAGCCCCTGGCAGATAAGAACGAGGGGGGATGGGGAATGTTTGTAGCAAAGCGAGTGTTTTAAATTTATACGGAACTGTTAGTTATATAGGTGTATACATATCAATATATGTATACACCTATATATATATACTTTTTAGAATTGATCAATAAGATGATTATAAAGTAAATAATTATAAAAGCCACTTACATCGTGACGAAGGATTCCCTTGATCGGATTCGGGAATGCTTTAGGTGTTAACGAGAATGATGAATGCCTCTCACTTGCGGAAAGAGGAGTAGGTTTAAGTTGGGCCCATTTTTCAACTAGTAAACGCTCACCCTTCATCCAATTATCTCAAAAATTAAGCTACAATCCTTCTTTATACGTAAACTCACTCAATTTCCTATTATTTCGAGGGAAATAACAAGACAAGACGAGCTACTTGACAGATGGAAGAATTTAAAATTTCGAATTTCGTTTTTTTATTTTCTAAAGGTGCGATATAAAGAAGCTGCGATCAATATTCAGCTGAAAACTTAAAACTAAAAGCGTGACATGCCCTCATATCAATGAAAGGAAGCAGTCAGCTCTTTCCTATTAGTTGGAAAGATTACCTTTAACCTAAATGGATTATTTACAATGAACGAAACATAAAATATGTAAAAATTCAATATTTTGAAATATTTGATAGTTTTGTGTATATATTCTTTTTAGAATTGATCAATAAGATGATTATAAAGTAAATAATTATAAAATCCACTTACATCGTGACGAAGGATTCCCTTGATCGGATTCGGGAATGCTTTAGGTGTTAACGAGAATGATGAATGCCTCTCACTTGCGGAAAGAGGAGTAGGTTTAAGTTGGGCCCATTTTTCAACTAGTAAACGCTCACCCTTCATCCAATTATCTCAAAAATTAAGCTACAATCCTTCTTTATACGTAAACTCACTCAATTTCCTATTATTTCGAGGGAAATAACAAGACAAGACGAGCTACTTGACAGATGGAAGAATTTAAAATTTCGAATTTCGTTTTTTTATTTTCTAAAGGTGCGATATAAAGAAGCTGCGATCAATATTCAGCTGAAAACTTAAAACTAAAAGCGTGACATGCCCTCATATCAATGAAAGGAAGCAGTCAGCTCTTTCCTAATGTAAGTGGCTTTTATAATTATTTACTTTATAATCATCGTATTGATCAATTCTAAAAAGAATATATACACAAAACTATCAAATATTTCAATATATATATATATATATATATATATATATATATATATATATATATATATATATATATATATATATATATATATATATATATATATATATATATATATATATATATATATATATATATATATATATATATATATATGATATTATAATATCAAATGTTGCAAAGGCGAAATTTTAAATGATATATTTTATGTAACCAAATTATATGTGGTATGTGCTTATAATATATAACAATATATTTTATGTGCTCTCAAAGGCAAATTTGAGAATGGTTTACATGGCATTTTGCCAGAATTAATGGGTATAATCCAGTGAATAGAGGGGGGTTACTTTACAAAGGGTCCGGTAGTTCTGAATTTTTGATATGTTGTCTAGGATAGTTAGTGAGTATTTAAAATGCAAAATGCACAATTCCCCTCCTTCCGCGCCCGCCGCCATATTGAAAAAACTGAAAAAAATCGACAATTTCTTCAGATTTTCGCTTATATTTTCGTTTAGGTGCATTTTAGCTAAAACACATTTACATACAGTGTTGTAGCGAATTAAATTTCCTATAATATTCCTATAATCATCACCCCAACACAGGCGTATACCTAGTGGGGTGATGTAATCCTGACAAGTTAATGCCCTTTCGCGATTTTCATCATATGTATTCTTTTAAAATGTGTTAAAAAAAGGGACGCAATCTTATTTTATGTAAGTATAAAAAATAGGATAAATAAATAAAATAAAATAAAAAATAAATAAAAAATATACGATTTAAATTTTGTTTCTAGGACAGATAGTTACGGAGATGTGCAGTTTTCAGTTTTTTCCAATATGGCGGAGGGCGCGGAGGGGGGGGGGGGGGGATTGTGCATTTTGCATTTTAAACACTCACTAACCATCCTTGACAACATATCAAAAAATTCAGAACTACCGGACCGTTTGTAAGGTAACCCCCTTCTTTTAAGGCGACGACTATTGTCAACGGCTTTGGGCGATTGGGCGGAGCCAACGCGTGATAAGAGAACTGGAAATGCCGCGCGCGCCGAGAGCGGCTTGTAGAGTGACCATACGTACGAAAATAGTGTACCTTCAAGATTCAAAGGTATTAAATAAATAAAAGTACGTATTGTGAAATAATAATCGGATTTGTATTGTAATCATTTTATTATTGTTAGAAAATTTGGTAAACAAGAATTACGTAATTACGTAAACAAAAACGCCCGCAATTAGCAAAAAAACCATAGCATAAAGGTAATAAAAAACATTGGATAATGAACTAGTCGATCCTAGGCATACGAGGAATATGATCATTAGAGATCCCTCTTATATAGTTAGTGCTATACAGGGGCGCAAATAGAAAAGGGATGAGGAAAAAAAAACAAGAAACGAAAAATGACGATTTTGAATGAAGTCAATAAAGACGAAGACACGCTTCGTAATCAAAGTCCTGGTATAGTTGCTGAATCGGCAAAAGGTGTTGTGGCACTGCGTCTCTGGTCATCATTTTGGGACTGAGGCCTTGTGAGGTGGATATTCATCCCCAGTCGAGAGGGTCCTGTCCGGCTCCCAGCCATTTATGCACCTGGAACAGAATTGACAGTTGAAGAGAAAATGACGAAAGACAATTTATATGTTTAGAAATATAGAGTAGAGCTGTATACGAGCTGTATAAGAACGATTTAATTTGGTACCTGATAGCTGGTAGGTGCGGTAGAATTGACGGGTAGCCTCTCTTGTACTCAACCTGGCGAGATTGAAGCTCGTTTTGGCTGCAGCCCTCTCGAATAGATGATACCGCAGCTCATCAAGGCTCTGGATGTCGTATTCGGGGTTGCCACTGTACAGAGAAACTACCAAATCTGGTCCCCTGCTGCTGCTATCTCATCAGGTGTAGAGGTGGTGTCAAGAGAAATAGCAGCTTTCTTTCCGAGGTCCGAGTGTTTTTGGAGTATGAAAAACATTTTTATCTTCCCTTGTCCGAAGAAGCAAGATGCCGAGTCACACCCACTGAAGGTGTGGATGAAAAGAAAAATGTCCGGTTTTGATGTTACGTTGAAGAGGTGATTCTGGAATAGATCACATCTGCAGCATTGTGTATTACACGTTTCTTGAAATAAAACGTCACGATGGCGTGAGATCCCAGTGAGGATTATAAACAAGTCCATGTCCTCGCCAGCGTCTAACACTATATCATAGGAAGAGACAAAAGTGACAGCTGTAGTGATTATGAGCCTGTCAGCATCTTCCTTAGCATGCAGTACCCGAATATGTTAAGCTTTTCCATTCTCGTTTTCAGCAGGTCGGTGAAACGAATTTTACTTTGTCGTTTAATAAGAAATTCTCTTGTGAAACCTGAGCCTTAGTATTTTTATCAAATATTATTTTCGGAGATTTCAGAGCTCTTCGTGCCTTTTTGTGTAGGATCTGTTGGGTATCCATCGAAAACTACTGCCACGATTGAACCGTAATAAGCAGTGGTGCACTGGGTGTATTTATCAGCTATTGAAGCAAATGATGAGCTTCGACACACGTGTGTGGTGTGTGTGCGTGTGTGTGTTTGTGCATGTGTTGGTGTGTGTGTGTGTGTGTGTGTGTGTGTGTGTGTGTGTGTGTGTGTGCGGTGTTCGTGTGGGTTTTTCGATTGGTAACTGAATTTAAAACTCATCAAAAATCAGTACTTTTTCAGCAGCTATACTAGGACTTTGATCATGAAGTGTGTCTTCGTCTTTATTGACTTCATTCAAAATCGTCATTCTTCGTTTTTTGTCTGTGTTTTTTTCTTTTCTTTTTCCTCTTCCTTTTTCCTTTTGCGCCCCTCTATAGCACTAACTATATAAGATGGTTCTCTAATTATCATATTCCTCGTATGTCTAGGATCTACCAGTTCAGGAAGCATGCAATCTGTGTAGAACTTAATCAACTTATTTTTCATTTTAGTTTCCCAAAAGGTGCAATCCTTGTAAATTAATTATATTTTTACAGGAAACTTATCCCCAGACCAAATACCAAGCATACACTTAGATCTTCTTGTTACATGCAATTTCCTCTGTATTTGATACCACCAGCTATGTTCTTTGTTTATTATATAATTACCGTTCTGTATTTTTTTGTAGAACGATATCTTTTTTTCATGAATAGCTTTTTCTAATCCTAGTTTGTAAGCTGTGATTGGACATTTTATTTCAACAATTGTATTTTCATCAATGATACCGTCTGGTGACGCACCAAGAAATGGTACTTCCTCATCAAGAAAAAGTCCACTCGGGTCTATTTTCACATTCTCTTGTTTTGACAACTGTTTTTTTGCAATATTTTCATTGTCCGAAATTATCGAAATTTAACCGAAATTCCGAATTTCAAATGTCAAAATGTCAAGTGCGAAATTCGAACTTGAATGTTAAATTCGTAATTCGAAGTAGAATGTCAAGTTCGAAATTCGAAGTAAAATGTCAAGTTTGAAATTCGAAGTAGAATTTCAAGTTCGAAATTCGTAGTAGAATGTCAAGTTCGAAATTCGAAGTAAAATGTCAAGTTCGAAATTCGAAGTAGAATTTCAAGTTTGAAATTCGTAGTAGAGTTAAGTTCGAAATTCAAAGCACAATTTCAAGTTTGAAATTCGAAGTACAATCTCAAATTCGAAATTCGAAGTAGCATTTCAAGTTTAAAAACTGACAAATTTAAAAAAATACTGTCTTTACCTACAGCGTTACAAAATCAGTCAGTGAGTCAGGGATGCGCGTAACTATGTTATAAGTAGGTTTATTATTATTACTACAAAATTTTTGGCTAAAAACCACAATTATCTTTTTGCAACAAAAACAACCCCTTCCAACCAAAGTATAATTTACGTCATACTACGAAAACCCGAATTAAATTTTGTCGCTTTATGAATGAATTTACTAAACCGATAGTTCAACTTATATTTGTACTTCAGGTTTCATATATAAATCGGCCCTAAATCGATTTTCAAATTCAATATTCAAGTTTGATATTTGATTTCAAAATAATATTCTGATTCCGACAGTTCTGATAAAACTTTAAAGTTCTGATAAAACATAATTATTGTTCGAATTACACTAAAATCAAAATATTAAATAAGGTATGCATTTACCTGTGAGCATTACCTTTTGATGTAGTTTTGTTTACCTACACTGTTTACTCACCTCGTCTGTGAATTTACATCTTCAGAATTAGTGTTGTTTCGTATTCGCCTAAAATGAAAACAGTAATAACGTCAGTTTATAAAATAAAAGAAGTAATTTATTTTATGTGTTGATTAGTTAAATTGTTGCACGAATCCTATTCGTGTGGTCACCCCAATTTGACGTCAGGCAAAGAGCATCAGAGTAGACAAATGGTAATAATATAAACGTAATAATACACTAATACACGTTACTTACCTTAATAATCTATTTTTCTCTAATATACTGCGATTAAGTTTTAAAATTTTTGAGTTTCTGGCCATTTTGTTTTTAATTAACGTAATTTTTTCGTTCGGAGCGCAGCGTCAGCATCCACCCGTGACAGTGGTCGCAGTCGTACTGAGTGTCGTCGCCGGCGAGGCCCGCTTTATCACTCGCGTACCAATTTTGTTCGAATAAGCAAAATCGGATATTATTCTTTGACTTTTCGAAAAAAATCACAGATAACAAGATAGATAATTAAATTATCTTTAAAATGGTGCAGGTTACATAATAATACACTAGATAGTAGTTGCGTAATTATCGTTCTTGTGTTCGGTTAGACCTCATTTCCCAAATTAATTACACTATGTAATATAAACAAAATCTAAAATATTCACAGATTAGAATATTGGGTATATATTCTTGTTTAACATATATTTTTTTCGAATCGTAAGCAGTACTCGTTTAGACGTAATTATCAGTTTAAAATCATTAAAGTCGTATATCAGCGCCTTAATCTCTATTCACTGGACTAGTATGGACGCATAGCGTAATGAGAGCGGGCGGGTAATGTGAGCGATTGCGATTGGACGGAACCTATGCACATTCGGGTGACCTTAAGGCGACATGAGACCTCAGAAAAATATCCGAAACGGGCGTACATGCGAAAAAATAGGCACGGTCATTTTTGTAGGGTTCGACAAATAAAAATCCAGCGTTAACGAAGAGTCAAGCGCAGATTCTACGTCCGCTCGCGCCGGCTACTAGGCGCATACTAAATATTCCATCGCAGCGCTAGCACAGAATAAGCATCTTTACGCAGTGGTGGTATAAGGGTGTTAATGGCAAAGCATATTTAGCGTAACTCTCAAAGCGCTCTCACGTTTTAATTAATTGTAATTTACTTGGGACCTAAATAAAAAATGTGGCTAAGTGCTGCCCTAGAGAATTAATCAGTCAATATAATGAAATTACAATAAAACACACTCACCGCTTACATTGTATAGGAGTAAACGCGCCTGAACGTTTTCGAAGTCAGTTTAAAGCCTTAATGTCCAAGGCTATGAGCAACTTTTTTCAGTACAAATTTTAAATTGGTTCCTTATCGAGGGATTCACTTAAATACTTTTTTAATTAATGCTTATATTTTTCAATAAACTCATAAAACTAAAATTCTTCAGATATGGTCGTTCCCAGGTATCATGTCGCCTTAAGCACTCGGCAGTTTCCGTCAACCATCGAGAAAGTTTGCTTGATGCGCACGAGTCGTTAGTGCCCTGCGTTAAGTCACGAGGGACGAGTGGGTGTTTTTCGCTCCACGCTTATAATAAACTGCCGATAGCGAGCGTCCAGGTAAGGCTAATTACATATCTAGATTCGTCTTATATCAAGTGTCAATCGTTAAATTGTGATTTAAAATCGACTCAGATACTTGTGTTATCACTTGTTTAAATGGTGGTCAGCAGTAATGGAGCCTGAATGGCTCTAATTACTAGATATAGCTCCCATTGCCCCGTTATAGTTCTCAATGTATTTTTAGATCTTATACAAATAGTTAGTTGTATTCACAGCTCCGTATTTACCTGATTTAGCTCCCTCTAATCTAATTCTCTTTCCGAAGTAAAAAAAATCATTGAAAAGACCTCTCTCTAGAAGAATGAACTTTTCCTCTTCTTTCGCCTTCGTCACTACAGTCATCATCGAGAAACACTTTATCTTCATCCTCATCGGGCGCTTCAACCTTTACCCGCAATTCTATCTCGTCCAACAGACATATACTACGAGTTCTTACATTTTCTGCCTTTCAACGCTATAATCGCAGAAACAGCTAATCACCATTTCAAAAACCTAGTACCTTTTTGAGGCATTTTTAACAATGTAAATAGCGTTGGTAAAACATCATTATACCGTATTAAAGAAACGAATTTAACCACTAAAGAAATATTTTTCAAATAAACGAAAAAAAATCGTTTCTTTTTAATCAAACATTGTATGTGATTCGTAACTCTTGTTAGTTTTATAAGATTTTAAAACGAAACTGGGAGATTAACTCCACCGATGTTGTTATGTCCATCCTTTACCAATAATAGACGTATACTCTACCGATGTGTATTACGCATAAAACACAGCTGTCAATTGGTATCTATAATAGAAGAACAAATCAACGAATATAACTACCAAATTACTAATATAGCGCTGGTGTTATAATGGGACTATTGCAGCTGATCCGTTATATATTAAGTGTGATTCCAGCTATTGTAATAACGCTTTAAATAGATTTTCGCTTACGCCTGAACGATTTTCAGATTTTCGCCAACGCCAGAACGATTTCGATATATTTTCGCTAACGCCTAACGATAAAAAATATAATGGGACCACCATTTAAAATCAAAAGTGTTAAAAACGCTTTGTGCCACCAGTTACCTAAACTATTTTTTTTAGGATTTAGAAGTGTGTAGTATCGTTGGAAATGTTATCTCGTACCGAGTGTCATAGTAGCAACTGTCCAAATATAAAATAAGTAGTTGTCCAAATTTTCAAATGTCCCAATGTCAATAAATAAACATAAATATATTGTGTTTACTGTCAAATGAAAGGTCTGATTGAGGACATTCCGGAAATATACATCTTTTTTAATGGATAAATACATAAACTACAAATATTTCATTAAAAAAACCGTAATGAAAATAGTTATAAATATGAAAATAGTTAAACTTTTTGTAGCGGCAGTCGTGTTTTTAATCTTTTTAATATAAAATATTTACTTGTATCATTTTTTTATTTATTGGGGATGCCCATTCATTCTTAAAACCTGAAATTACTTAAAAAACTAAAAACCTAAACCTAACTAACAAACCGACTGATATTAAACATGTAAATAATTATTTAAAAAATAAATAAACACATTTCTTCTGCTATTTTACAATGTTTGCTATTATAACAATGTTTGCTATTATAAAAAAACAACAAAATAAGACTGATTTTATTAAATATATATTTTATATTTGTTACATTGATGCAATGCATCTTTCATTATCTTAATGACATTTGATTGAAACCTCAAATAATTATATAAAATTTAACGTCCTCTATACTCATTTGTTTATTTTATTTTTATTTTATTTTAATTATTTTAGGAATCTTACAGCTAGGTATACGGTTATTACAAATTAATATGTATATAAGGCCAATTACAAGGTTCCACAAGTAAAAATGTATGAATAGATATATAAGAGGGGGAGAAAAAAAAAAGAAAAACAAGTAGACTAAGAAGAAACTAAACAAAATAGAACAAAGGATTAGCCAAAGAAGGCGTCAGCCAGTAACTTCTTGAGCTGCTGGACTGACATATTAAATAAGTCAATATCATATTGGGTAGCTACATCATTGAAACTTTGGCTTGCTCTCAATAGATAACTGTTTAGCCTGTAATTGGTGTTAGCTCTGGGGATAAATAGGGTGCATGGTCTTCTGATCGGATCAGCAGAGACCCTCAACCCAACCTTCTCCAATAAATCCGGGCAGTCAACTGAGCCATTTGCTATCTTCAATAGGTAGGCGACATCTGCAATATGGCGTCTTGTGGCTAAAGGTAATAGGTGAAATTTATGACAACGTTTAGTGTAGTCTGGAAAGAATTTTTTTACTTTAAATTGTAGGTGTCGTACAAAACGTCTCTGAATTCGCTCAATGCGGGTAATGTAAGTGTTATAGCTGGGGTTCCAGATTTGTGATGCATATTCCAAGTGACTACGTACATATGCACAATAAAGAATTTTAATGGTTTTAATAGATTTAAACTCAGATGATAAACGCAGAACAAAACCTAATGTTCTTGATGCTTTGCTGATGACACTATTGATGTGCTCATCAAAGAGTAATTTAGTGTCAAAGATTATACCTAAATCACGGATTGAGTTTACTCTAGTAATATTGATATTCTTAAGTGTATAAGAAAAGAGAAGAGGTTGTGGCTTACGAGTGAAGGAACATAAATAACATTTGGATACATTTAAGTCCAATTTGTTCAACAAACAGAAACGGTCAAAACGATTGAGATCTTCTTGCAAACGTTGTGCACTTTCTTGTGAGTTAATCGGACAGAGTATCTTCATGTCGTCAGCGTATAGGATTACTTCGCAGAATTTGAAGCACGAAGATACATCATTGACAACGATGTTAAACAGGAGCGGTCCCAATAGGGATCCTTGGGGTACTCCAGAAGGGATTTGCATTGGTGATGACGTGTATCCGTTGAGAGCTACAGTCTGGCACCTGTTCTGTATGTAGGACGTGAACCACCTGTACAAGTTTTCACGAATTCCTACTAATCGGAGTTTGGATAAAAGTACTGTATGATCAATTCTATCGAAACATTTGCTATAATCGGTATAGATAACATCAACTTGAGAAGGTATGGACATATGTTCAGATATATAATCGCTACAAACAACCAGGTTAGATGTCGTAGACCTTCCTCTTAAAAAACCATGCTGCTGTGAGCAGAATGTATGTTTTAGAGTAGAGTATAACTGGTTATAGACAACCTTTTCTAGCACTTTAGCAAACAGACATAGTTTGGAGATAGGCCTATAGTTTTCAACCAGGTTTCTAGGTCCCTTTTTGTGAATAGGTGTTATATAAACAGCCTTTATGGCATATTATGCATATATTTACGCCTGCATAAAATATGGAATTACGCTTTGGGGCAATTCGGTAAACGCAGAGGAAATATTCATAGTACAAAAACGATGCTTACGAATAATATGTGGAATTCCAAAGACTGACAGCTGCAAACCACTATTTAAAAAGGAGTTTGTGCTAACGTTTATATCGATATACATCTTGGAAACCTGCAAATTTATAAGGGACCACGATCAGTATTTCAAAACAAACAATGTTGAACACGGCTATAACACACGAAATAAACATGAGCTACAAGCACCCAAGCCAAATTTAACTCTATTTAAAAAAGGAATGTTATACAATGCAATAAAAATCTATAACCACCTACCTGCAAATATCAAAGAAATAAAAGGAAAAGGGTTTACCGCAGCGTTGAAAAAATGGCTTATCGATAAAAGCTTTTACACATTAAACGAATATTTCTCATAATATTATATTGTAGGCATGCATTTTCATTTTGTTTTTAAATTAATTCAATTAGAAAGATTACAAATTTTCAATTATATACATTTCGTATTTATAGGCGGATTTTTGATTATTCCTTGATTTTGATTTTTTTTCATTATTTTTTATATTATTGATGAATTATTTTTTATTAATTGTTTTCTACTGTTACATTTTAAATTATATACATTTCGTATTTATAGGCGGAATTTTGATTATTCCTTGATTTTTGATTTTTTCTTTATTTTTTATATTATTGGTGAATTATTTTTTCTAATTGTCTTCTATTGTTAGCTCTACTTATCCGGTCTGTTTAAATTTTTTTTTCATGTTAAACCAGTGAAATAATTGCATTTTTAATAAGATATTATAATTAGCAGATAAGTCAATTTAGCAGATAAGTAAATTTGTCAATCTGTTTTAATAACAGGTAATTGTGAGATACATAGTTTTACGCATTATCACCATAAATGTACCACCACAATTTCGGACAATAAAAATATTTCTATTTCTATTTCTATACGCAGACTTCCAGATCGAAGGCATAACACCCTCAGAATGTATGTAATCTGTATGTACTCTTTCGAACTATCTTTTTACATTAGTACCATTTCTGGTCGCTTGATGTAATTTAGTGTTTATTAGTGTAAACAAAATTGATGAAAGCGATTTGACCCCCTTCCCATGTATTGAGCGATTTTTGCTTATAATCAACCATTGTCCTGAAGATCTAAGCTATTTAAAAATATGTATTTCATTGAGGTACCCGATTTTCCGTTAGCTTCTGGAATCAGTTGTGGTACTTTACTTTTAAAAACATAGTAGCAAACGGATAAAACAATCTTGTAGTACAAATAAACCCTACTAGTTTTCTAATAGGCATGGTGGGCTATAACTCTCTTAAGTTGCGTAGAGAAATGCTCGCCATGGCCTACGTTTTCAAGCTGATTAGGGGAAGAGTTGATAATGCTAGCATGCTAGCGAAGGTTTGTCTCTTTGTCCCGGACAATTATAATCGTGCTCGTACTCATAATCTATTTGCGGAGCCGTCCTCGCGCACCAACCTAAGTCGATGGAGTCTGCTTACACGAGCTTTGCGGCACATAAATGCGCTATGTTCGACAGCGCCAGACTTTGATATTTTTACAGCGAGCCCGCATCTCTTCAAGGTGTGGGCATTGCGCTACTTGTTTATGTCAGAATAATATAAACTGTTTTCACTCTTTATGTACTGTAAGTTTGAAAGTTTTTCTATTCTTAATGCCTGTATTTGTATTTAACGCTTATTTAAACATGTTATATATGTAGTTGTAAGAATTCTATTATTTTTCATATTTATGTGTATATTGCATATCAACGCATTGGTATAAACTATAATGTTGATTTGTTATGAAATAAACGAATAAATAAATAAATAAATAAATAAACAAATTAACGCTGCTATTTATCTATGTAGGTCAAATTCTTTCCTGCAAAGGAATACAAGTTGATTCTTTGTCCATAAATCTCCCGCTCGGTGACATAATAGCGTAGTATACAATGTAGATCCTTCAGCCAAAGTTAAAGGGTTGTAATATTAAAGCCGTATTTCCGACGAGGCAAATTATCAAAGACAGCCCAAAGCCGTGAAAGAGAAAAATGGGGGTGTTTGTCCCTTTTCCCTCTTCGTCTCCAACTGACCCCTATTTACCTATATATTAGGGGCCGGATTGATTGCGTTGCTACCTACCTATATGGAGATAGGAAAAGGCCGCTAGTTGGGGGCCGTCCACATATTACGTAATCACCAAGGGGGTAGAGGGGGATTTAGAGCTGAGGTTTACGCTTGATTACGTAGGGGGAGGGGGGAGGGGGGCTCGTCCTGATTACGTAATCCACTTTGGTCACCGCATCGCAATTTTTTTGGTCTAAACCTACACGAAAATACCGCAGAGCCGCGCCGAAGATACCACGCACGCGCGATGTGCATAGATAGTCCAAGCGCTCGTCTGCAGTTGAGTGGCCCGGGCGGACGGGCCTTTTCCTGCGCGCTGGCAGCCGATGGCCGCTCTGCGTGGCGGCGGCACGGCTGCAACTCTGGACTAGCGCGCCGTTGCACGCTCCAACTCCATCGCGAAGACATTAAGGTGTGGCGTATCAACTATGGCGGATTTACACATGGAGTTGCTCAGTACATACGTTTACTATTGTTTTAGATATTTGCATTTTAAATGCATTCTTAAATATTATTTTCTCTTTAATGCCGTCTTTACTTCCACTGCGGTCTTAAGATTAGGATCTGTAAAATAAACCAAAGAGTTTGAGACTTTGTAATTACTTTGAATTAATAAAGTACATTTTTAAAATCATTCTAAAATGTTTTTTTCCACTTACCGTCTTCAAACACTTTACAAACGCTGGGTTCAAGATTCTTCACATTTTCCACAAAATCGGTTGATTACTTAATCTTGGGGGGGGGGGGGGGCAAGCCACTGATTACATATGTTGACACGGGCGGGGGGGGGGGGGGTGCAAAAACCTAAAAACGTGATTACGTAATATGTGGATGGTCCCTTGTGTATGATGATCGTGGCAGAAACGGCATTATTCAGAAGCTAAGTGGAGCAATGAAAGGTTGGGTAATAGTAGTAGTAGTAGTAGACGGAGTGGGGGGCTTGTTTCCAGCCCTTGATGTCACCTAGATCTATAAGATCTTTTGTAACTATTATACCCACTATGTGGTTAGGTCAGTGGTCAGCTAGTAGCCCAGTACTTCTTACCAGTCCAAGTAGATCACTGACCTTCAAGTTGGGCAGATCGCTAGGTTCGAGAAAGGCTCGTCCCAGTAAACTGTGTCTTTTAGCGGCGAGGCGTAGGCAGCGACCAACGATGTATATGCTGTATTCAGGTCCTTGCTCTCGGTCAAGCCAAGGTTGAATAGATGTGCTCTAAGGGTCGTGTGTCCGGTGAGGAGACCGATAGTGGTTCTAAGGTTCTTCTTGCTCATGTCAAGTAAGGCCTTGGTTTTCTTTTGTAGTGGTTGCTCCATTATGGCTTTTGCCTGGCGACATCCCTGGCTCTGTTTCCAGGAAGCCCGATGTTCCTGCTCCAATCAGTCCCTGACGATTTTCTTACCTGTAGCGAAGGGGACCCCTACAACTCGCTCCAATGGGCATTCCATTGTAGAGTAAATAACGGACACAATATTTCAGTTTTCATAGCTTTTCAGCGCTATATACTATTTCTGTATCTTTTCTTAGCGTTTATTCTTCTATCATAACGTCTAGTAAATGAGTTTCAGAAAAATAAAAGCAAACCGTGGGTTTTAAACGATCCTCGACTTTAAGCGCGCAACAAAATTAAAACTTAAGGCAAGAAAGGGATGCAAATATTATTATCAAAAGCTGAGAAATTGTAGGTTAGGTTGGCTACTAAAATTACTAAACAATTTAAATATATTCTGTAAAGCCTCACGGTTAAAGTTGGCGGACACCCGAAAGATTTCTTTTTAAATTTGCAATTTCAGTGAAAATATCTTTGAATAATATCCTTAATTAAATATCCTTGAATAATACAGTTTTATATTTATTCCAACGGACTGATGAGAAGCCAGAGTAATACTATTGATTAAATTGTATACGGTGTTAGATTGCTCAACTCCATAGTACGACTTGGCAACCCTTCTGCGCCGGCGAAATGCAAGTGGTGCTGATAGCATCGACGGCGAAACTAATAGCAATTTATTAGGCCATCTGTAATGAAATTGATAAAAAAATTGCTTTTTTTTATAAAGGACCGATTGATTATAAAAGCCTATTATATATCCAATAATTACAATTAAACCCTTCAATTATCACATTTTCATATAAGCTGAAAATTACTGAAATAATATGGAGAGATCAGAATGTCGTCTATTGGTCTCAAAATTAATGTGGGTAATTGTTACATATTCAAACCTGCATACCAAAATTAAAAACTACCGTCTTTATGTATACTCGCATAATATACAAATAATAAGAGCTATGATTAAAAAATGTATTTGTTATTATAATATTATTTTATACTGTATAGGGATGTGTATAGAGCCACCTACAGCGCTATAAACATCCTAGTTGCCGAATCATAGTACGACGTTGAGCGATTTAATACGCTATATAATCAATGCTACGATACATGTATACTTTTGTTTAACTTTTAAAAACCCAACAATTACAAACTCAGCTTATGAAACTCTATACAAATAAGATAGCTACAATTTAAAAATTCATTTGTTAATATAATACTATTTTATACTGTATAGGCGTGTTTGTAGCGCCATCTATAGCGCGCCGTTATACCTACTGTTATGCCACGGAAGTCGCGATAATAAAATTGTGAGAATATTATTCAGTTTTTAAAACATATTAAGGACTATTTCAGGGCTGTTGCCTCTCCCCGACGATTTTTAATATAGTTTTTAATATACTGCTGGAAAGCCTGACCCAGTTTGACAGGAAGTGGGGCTACCGTTTTAAAACAGACGGCCAATACACCTCGTCGTGCCTCGCTTTTGCCGACGACCTAACTTTCATCACCAGAAGCCCCAAGCAGCTTTCCCTGCTATTACAGAAAGTGGAGCTTTTCTGCGACTGGTCAGGCTGTATAAAAGTGAAGCCCTCCAAATGTTTTTGCCTTGGACTCGCCCGCATGGGCACAAAATTTACATCCTATGACCCCAAATTGGTCTATAAGGGCTCTAATATCTCCCTTATAGACCCAAACAATCATTTCAAATTCCTCGGCAGAAAAATCACCCATCAGGGAAAAGACGTCTCGGGCGATCATGTTATAGAGCATTTCAAAAGTTGCCTGGCGAAAATAGATGCCTTGCTAATTTCTGGCCCTCGTAAGGCCTGGATCTATGACAATTATCTAACGTCACATTTGTCATGGCCCTTTCTTATTTACGATTTTACCAAAACCCAACTGTCCCGTCTAGATGCGCTGGTGACAGCTAGTTTAAAATCCTGGCTGTCCTTAGCCAAACCAGCTGACCCCTCGACTCTCTTCAGGTCCAAACAAAATTTTGGGCTAGCGCTTAAACTGCCCTCTCTGCTCTACGCCAACTCCAGAATAACCAAAAATTCGATTCTGTGCATTTCCAAAGATCCGGCAATATCGAAGCACGTAATAAGTGGCCGTAGTGATTCAAATGATCTACAAGCCCGCGTAGACTTCCACAAAAAGTTCCTTACTGGAATCAGCCAGAATGGCACTGGTCTGGGGTATGGCAGTACAACCACGAGCGACGTGGACTTGAAGAAGTCTCTTTTGCGGGGAGATTACGACAGCAAGAGTATGGCTCATGCTATTGGCCTTCAATGCCAGAATGATTGGACAACAATTGGGGACTTTTGCATTCCGCCTCCAATGCACTGGAAGGTAATGCTCTATGACTGGACGCCAGAGATGCTGAAATTTTATTTGAATGCCTTTCAGCATACACTTCCAGACCCCAGTAACCTCGCTCGTTGGAGCTTTGCCGAGGATAGTTCTTGTCCCCTCTGTAGCAATACCCCTTGCACAGCTAGACACATTCTAGCTGGCTGCAAGGTGGCCTTAGATCAAGGACGGTACACTTACCGCCATGACAAAGTTCTCGCTGTTATTCGCGAGGTAATTAGTCTCTCAGTGGCTCGTGCCAACAAGGGTTTGACAGTATCCTCCAAACCCCCAATACAGTTTGTGCGGGATGGCTCTAAAGGCAAAAAACATTTAACTACAAAACCTTTCTCAATAATCGAGAAAGCTACAGATTGGATTCTGGAGGTTGATTCGGTCTCTAAGCAGTATAAATTCCCTGAAAGTCTCGGATGCACAGCCCTCCGTCCAGATATAACTCTTTACTCTCTATCTCGGAAGGTGGCTCTTATAGTAGAATTAACTGTTCCATGGGAATCAAATATCCCAAAAGACCACGAGTACAAATTAAATAAATACCATGATCTTGCAAATGCCGTAACCCGGAACGGCTTCACTGTTCACCTTCACGCGGTGGAAGTTGGCGCTCGTGGCCTGCCAGCTAAATCTCTATTTCACCTCTTTAAAGATCTTGGCCTTTCCAGAAAAATAATCAACTCTTTCTTAGAAAAATTATCTAAAACTGCGATTTGCGCATCTCAAATTCTATGGCTTCGAAGGGGGAGTGAATGGGTGGCAAGGTGAACGCTCACATGTGGCAAGACAGCTGTCCTAAACCTACCACAGCCGGTTCGTAAGTCCGGAATCCACTGCTCACCCCCCAGAAGTGTAAAAAAATAGTATTATGATGGGCCCGACTCCGGTCGGTGAATTCCATGGCAGCTCCGTTTGTATTTATTTATTTATTTATTTATTATTATATTATTAATTTTTTTAAGACTAGGAGTGTAATATATACGTTGCATTTTATAGTAAAATCCTAGTTGCCAAATCGAATTACGACATTGAGCAGTACTTATAATACGTTATATAATTAATGCTATGACATACCTATACTTTTGATTAACTTTACAAAAACCCATCCGATACAAACACTGCTCATAAAACTCTACACAAGTGAGAAAGCTATGATTTAAGAAATCATTTCCTATTATAATATTATTATATACGTATAAGGGTGTTTATAGCGCCATTGTAAATATTTATGTTACCATATCTTTTATATATATATATATATATATATATATATATATATATATATCGCATAGCGATATATAATAAACATATACACATGAGCATAAAAATAATATAAAAGAAACGTGTAAACATATAAATAAGAACTAAAATAGGAGCTTAGTTCAACCTAACGAGACAGAGCAATACGTAAGAACGGAATATGAAATGAACTGTCGTCGATTTTCCTGCACGAATACTACCTGTCGAACTTATAGACGCCCGAATAAGTTTGAAATCATTTTGTGCGGTGTTAGATTTAGCTGCTTTATTTTCGGTGGGTAGCCTAATGCGGAAAAGCTACAACCGTTCATTTCACATTCCGCTCTGATGTACTGCTCTGTCTCGTTCACACGAACTAATTTCCGATTTTATTTCAAGAGAAACGCAATCGAGCCCATTGTTAAAAAAATGTTTTTTTAAAAGTCTCTGCTTCCGTCTCTGAAAAGAGACGCTTCCGCTCTGTCTCTTTCGCAGGAATCTATTGTCTCATTTTAGTTCAAGAGAAAAGCATTCGAATCCAATATTAATAAATTTTTGAAACTATGAGTGTAACTAACATTTTTGCTAAAAATCACCTCCAATAATATTAACTGTCCCGACTTACTAAATAAAATTAATCTCCGTGTTCCTTCCAAACTCAATAGATTTAACCCTGCTCTTCATGTTCCTTATGCTGGTACCACGTATAGGCAAAATTCATTTCTTTGGTGAACAAGTGACAATTTCAATGATTTGATTAAACGATTTGACTTTGATCTATTCTGTACGAGTATTAACTCAGCTAGGCAGCGGCTGAACAGTGAATTCTTTAGCACTAATTTTTGAATATTTTTAAGCTATTGCATAGCTTTTATCGCGGGCCTAGGCCAGAGCGGCGACCGAATGAAGAAATTTCTTAACGAAAAAAATGATTTTAAACTGATAATTACGTCTAAACGAGTACTGCTTACGATTCGAAAAAAATATATGTTAAACAAGAAGATTTTCCTAATAATTTTAGCTTTGAATATTTTAGATTTTGTTTATATTACATAGTGTAATTAATTTGTGAAATTAGGTCTAACCGAACACAAAAACGACTACTACGCAAATACTATCTGGAGTATTATTATGAAACCTGCAGCATTTTAAAGATAATTTAATTATCTATCTTTTTATCTACGATTTTTCTCGAATAATCCGTTTTTTTTTGCTTTATCGAATAAAAAATTCGTGCGCGGCGCTCTATCGGAAGACGTTGAAATTATTCCGAATCATTTGCGGCTGCGGTAGCCGCAAATGATTCGAAATAATTTCAACGTTTTCCGATAGAGCGCAGTTATCTGATATCAGAAAAAATAAAATAAATAAAATAAATAAATACTTATAATTGCATAAGTTGTTAAAATGCTATGCAATAGCTTTACCGCGGCAGTCCCCGAGTGCCACACTTTTTTTGATGTATTTTTTAACCGATACCTTTAATTATAAGGTCACATATGTTTCTACAACTTTACTTAAACGTTAAAACCTTTAATTGGCTTTCTTTTATACTACTCCATCTTTTTGTTAAATTATAATTAGCTGTCGGTTTTCCTAAAAATAAATAAATAAACTACACATTGCTTTTCATAGTAAAATCCTAGTTGCCAAATCGCAGTACGACGTTGAGCAGTTTAATATGCTATATAATCAATGCTATGACATATCAGCTATACTTTTGATTAACTTTAAAAACCCATCCAATACAAACTCAGCTTCATAAAACTCCATACAAGTGCTGATAAACAAAATACAATTCCCTACAAATTGTCCCCGTTTATTGTTCATCCCGCTTAATAGAAGGCTGTATAGACGCTTATTGCGAGTCGATGGGATGAGGGAGGAGGTTAAGAGGGAAGTGAATGGGGGGCCGGGGGGGAGATGTGGCTGGAGATCAGGAACGGCCGCCGCTCATTGGCTCATAAAGGCCCGGAAGTGGTCGTGTGAGGCAGATAAACCAGTTCACGGAGCATTGTTATAAATATGTGGCATTTTCATTCTCATTGGATTTGTTCACTGGAGGGTATCCGGGGTAAAGAGCGATTAAATCCTTCATTTAGATGGTCTGTAATGGGGAGGTCTGTAATGTTTGGTAGCTGTTTGTGGGTATTACATTGAATAAAATTACGTAATCAGTCATAAGCTCTTAGCGGTGGCGTAGCTAGGTGGTCAAAGACCCTGATGCGAAGAGAAAACTGGACCCTGTCAACCATCTCCACAAATTAAAACAAAACTAATTAAATTGATGTAAAAACATGCCTAATTTCTAATTTAAATAGCTAGTTATTGCGCATTACACTACATTATTAGTTATAGTACACTAACTGACACGTGCCCACTTCGTTGGGCGGTAAAACTTCTTACTTGTGATGAAATTATGAGTGTGGTTCGGTTAGTACTGAGTGCTATGATTTATTTCCTGACTGCCAAAAGAAGGGTTATATTTTTACTGCATAATATGTATTTGCATGCCAATTTGACTATTTATATTACCGTTATTTGTGAGTGTCTTCTTGTGAGTGTTTTATTTGCGAGTGTCTTATCTCTTTAACCATTTATGCAGTAAAAGGGAAAAGTCTTTTGTTTTAAACACTCGAAACGATAAATTTACTTATTTTGATATGAATTCATAATTGTTGATAATATGACCAATAAACATGACCAACGATTTAACTTATTTTTTTAATATAAAAAACTACTTTTTGTGATTTAAATATAGAAGCTAAACATATACTGTCGCTGACTTTTTTGTAGGCATTACAAATATCTACAACTTTTCTGTAGAACTTAATCATATATCTCTCATCGTTAAGGCAGCGTTATAGTTAGAAACGTTTTCGTTCGACCGTTTTTTCTCCGATTTACTTTGCAAATCCGACTACCACGAAAAAGTGTTTTCATTTTTCGGATTAATATATAGCCTATGACACTCACAAATAACGTGGATTTCTATTGGTAAATGAATTTTCAAAATCGGTTTAGTAGATCCAGGGATTACTTCTTACAACCTCACAAACTTTACCTCTTTATAATATTAGTATAGATTACAATTATGTATATAAAAGAAAGGTTGTATCACCCCAAGACTTTCCCGGCATATACCCAAGGACTGTTTCATCGAACCGTTATTATACTCCCCCCCCCCCCCCCTTTCCCTTACCGATATCGGATGTGTCTTCGTCCGAAGTTTTATACCTCCATAGCACTTGGGTAACTATTTAACACTTTAGATAAAACGGGAAGTAGAATATCGGAGAAAGAAGAATATTTTCGTCCGAGACTTTATACATTCTGAGTACTTGGGTATCTATTAAAGCAAGAGGAACAGGAAGAGTAAGAGGATTCTTATTCTTCCTATTCTTCTTTTCAACACATGCCATGACCAAATGAAGCCTGCATGCCAAATTTCAGCTCAATCGCATGAAGCGTTTGGGCGCAATCGGGGAGAAATAGACACACAGAGAGACAGAGTGATAGGCAAACAGACACATAGACACACAGAAGTGTGTCCACAATACTTTCCTTGCAAGGAAAATCGAAGCGTACAGTCATATTAATAAAAATACATTAAATTGAAAATCAAAATTTTCATTGTGGTCGGCGATTGGTTGAACGGTATAGAAGTTAACTGCAGCGCCACCTGGCTGTGCCGCCGTAAGGCGTTGGACTCTGGCGGGTTCGTGGCTTTGCTGGACGGTAGGTTTGTACCGTCCAGAAAATCTTCTACGCTTACATCACAGGAGACAGAACGATGACATATCGTTAAAACTTCCTGAGGTGACGTGTTCACCCTTTGTAGTTGTCAACTCAAGTTGTCTGACCGATAGACAGACGTCGCCTATGATTAAATAAAATTTTACTTAGTATTATAGAAATCTTGTTCGACAAAAAAGAGGTCACAGATCGTTAAACTAAATGCAGGCAAACCAAGCCAAAAGCCATAAGAGAGAAGATGTCGAGTATGGGAGTAGCAATATTATCATATAAAATTGCGCGACTCACGGAGAAGCCAATTTTGCAGCGCACTGTTGACATCGTGCTAACAAAATTTAGATAGTCCCTGCCGATAACTCGGAGCATATTGAATCAAAGCCGCACAATTTTTTCTTCACGTATAAAAAGCTTGACGCTGGATGAATTTAAATGTAAATGATTTATTTCTATTTTGTTTGAGTGTTATTTTTAGATTTCATTTTTTCCAATTTCAGTTACGGAAATTCTGCTGTACAATTTACGGATGCTAATGTAGGATGGATCGACGGCTATTGGTATTTTTAAAAAATGTTTTATAAAATGTGTATTTAAAAATCAGGATGCTAATGGGCCCTGTTGCAGTTAGGCCACTAGGAACCATGTGTTTAGGGTCGGTCAAACTCCGCGCAGAAATGCAAGCCTGGGTAGGACTCTGGCCTGCGAGCCAGTTTCCCCTAGAAGTCCAATCGTTTGTGCATTCCGAGCGACAGCCGGGTTTGTGATCGTTTGTCCTTAAACGGACCCTTATGGTAAAGGGACCCACTTACATTGCATAGTCGAAAGTCGTGCATATCCGTAAGTATATTATCTCATTCAAATATTAGCATTTTCCGATCCAAGCTGGGATTTCTGTAACTTTTACTAATTTTATTTCATCATCTTATAAATGGATTTCTTTACAAACCTTATCAAATATATATATATATATATATATATATATATATATATATATATATATATATATATATATATATATATATATATATATATATATATATATATATATATATATATATATATATATATATATATATATATATATATATATATATATATATATATATATATATATATATATATATATATATATATATATATATATATATATATATATATATATATATATATATATATATATATATATATATATATATATATGTTTTTATTTAAAATAAAATTAGTAAAAGCTACTTAAAAAGTAGCGAAGGAAATCCTAGCTTGTATTGGGAAATGCTTATGTTTGAATGAGATATACTTACGGATGTGCACGACTTTCGACGGTGCAATGTAAGTTTAAAGGTCCTTTTGCAGTCGACTAACGATCACTATTCATCCATATACCTCATAAATAGGGCTTATCCTTATGCAACACAAAATGCCTTCAATTGAGACGAATTAAGCGAAAAAATAAAAAATTAAACTATTGATCACTTCGGCAAAGCCGTTTTCTAAATGAAATTGACATTACGAAATAATTAAAATTTCGAATGCTACCAACATTTAAAATATGATACAATTGGCTGAGTTTGTTATCAACGAGCCATTAAATCGAAATAAAAATAAAAAAACCTCCATATGCTCAATGAAATGAAAGAAGAAACTTCAATCTTAATTTCTGGCAGAGGAGTTTATAATATATATATATATATATATATATATATATATATATATATATATATATATATATATATATATATATATATATATATATATATATATATATATATATATATATATATATATATATATATATATATATATATATATATATATATATATATATATATATATATATATATATATATATATAAATATACATATATAATATTCATTGAATTATAGATATTTTGATTACATAATTATACATATAATTCGTCAAATACAGTATTCATCAAATTTGAATACTTTTTCTAAAGGAATTTCGTTCGCCAATCTGCCTTCCTTCCCTGTGCGCATAGACAAATGACGCGCGCGCCGCCATTGCCAGAGTGAAGCGTGCCGCGTATAGGGGGGGGGGGTAGATGTGGGGGGATGGGGTTGAGGGAGTATGGGCGATTGTCTACGGGCAGACGCGATGGCGGGAAATGAGCGTCATAACCTACAAATGGGATAGCTATTCAATTCATTCGTGCCTTGTTTCGTCTCACCAATGCATCGAGAGGTTCAATACCCACCGCTCTGGCTTCCTGGAACGAAGCAATAAAGTAACAAGTTTCCCGTCGTTCTCGCATATGTCTATTCACAAAGGCGTAGAGGTCAAATGCCGTGATATATGGTGCAAACAACAACGTTAATGCATATATATTTTTTACACGAGTGCCCAACAAAAAAGGATTGTAACGTGTTCAGGGTTAATCTATGTATGAATTCCGTTTCTTTATTCCACCATAACTTCTAAACACTGGGACCAATTTAGAAGTCTGTGGTATTGTTAGAACCATTATGTCATCCCGAGTGTCATAGAGTACCTTAACTATCCAAATAACAAGTAAGTAGTTGTCCTAATGGCGAAATGTACAAATATCAATAAATTAACCTAAATATATCGTGTTTAGTGTCAAATGAAAGGTCTGATTGCGTACAATCCCGAAATATACATCTATCTATATGGATAAATACATAAACCACAAATATTTCATTAAAAAATCGTAATGTAAATAATTGTATTTACAATAGTTCCCTTTCTGTAATGGCAGCCGTGTTTTTTTATATATTAACTGGTCTTTAAATTGAGGTAGATGAAGGTTTGGTTCAGAAATCTGTTTTGTGTAATGACTTGATTTTCAAAAATAGATTATCTCGGAATAAATATTTTATATTAACTGTTGAGTCATAATATACTGGAATTGTATCATTATCCACGACTGCAAACTTGCATGTTTGGAAGATTTAAAAAAATATACATTGAAACCAGAACAATAATTTAAAAAATTAGAAACACGGCCGCGTTACAAAAAGTGAACTTTTATTACAAACAATTCGTTCGCGCAGAAAAGCACGATTAAGGGAAATAAAGTTCTTCATTGAAACGATATTTGTTAAGACAAAATTAAATCTCTGGACACTCCGTACGATGACGCGTGTTACCTATGTAATCATCCAGTGCTTAAAGGCGATTGCGCATTCTGTGACAATCATAATGTAAATAATCTACTCAATGATAATGAAGACGATTATAATTTCATTTGATAATGAACACGATGTATTTATCTTAAATTATTGTCATGTGGAAATTTTGACAATTATTTTTTTGACCTTTGGATAGTTTAATGCTAACGATATAACATACTTCTAAATCGGTTAATGCGTTTATAAGTTATAGTGAAATAAAGAAATAGAAAACATACATACCTGAACCCTGAACATATTACACTCTTTTTTGTTGGACAGTCTTGTAATAAATACACTATTCGTCAGAAAAAAACTGCGTTTTATCATTAACATAGACTGATTTTCCGACTATAATTACATAATTTTATAATTTTTCAAAATGTCAGCATGGCATAAATTCGTAAGAACCAAATACGGTTACTAAAATATTGATAATATTATGTGTAGTGTAATAATGAAACATTATGTATAATTTATTTGCTAAATTAATATTCCAAAAACTTCTATTCGTTACTGGCCCTAAAGGTTTTATTGCTGGCGGCCGCGAAGAAGAGGAACGAAAAAAATGAACCGTCAAATGATAACTGAAATTAGTAGTTTCGGAGATTAGCCCCTACATCTTCTTCTTCTTATTCATTATCAGCGCGCATTCGCCCACCGTTGGGCATACGCCTCTCCAATCACTCTCCATCCGGATCGGTTGTCCGTTTCCCTCATCCAGACAGGTCCAGCTGTCTCCTTGATGTCATCGGACCATCGGGCCGGTGGTCTGCCCACACTTCTTCTGCCTAGCCGGGGTCTCCACTCCAAAACGCGCTTGCTCCACCGTTCGTCGTGTCGTCGGGCCACGTGGCCGGCCCAAGGCTATTTCAGCTTGGCCACTCTTTGACCCACATCGACCACCTTCGTGCACTGTCTGATGAGCTCGTTTCGGACTCAATCGCGCAACGATATGCCGAACATGACTCGCTCCATGTTACGCTACACCACCTTAAGCTCGTGGATCATCCCAGCAGTCAGTGTCCATGTCTCACAAGCATACGTCATAGCCCCTACATACAAACTTATAAACATTACTTCTATATAATATAAGTATACATTGTTTGTAAATTTATTTATATAATTAATTTACATAAAATCCTACAAATATCACCAAATCAACACAATTTGGTTTCTTTCTTTATTCATCAGTAACCTAATCACCAAACTCAAATCGTCGAGTCTAGCCACTTAATAACATCATCAGCGCCTGTTTTTGCTTTCCGTATAAATTGAAATTGGCGAAAATATTACCCATATTCAAAATAGGGTGTCGCGAAATTTTAGACAACTATAGGCCGACATTCGTAATACCGGCCTTTATAGCAAAATGTTTGAAAATTTATATTAAACCACCACAATAAATGTTTTTTTTATTTATTTATTTATACAAAAAAAAAACAATACAGTATTAATACATTAGGTATATCAATTAAACCACTTCTGGTTTGACTGTGTTATGAAATAAAGCCTTTGCAATAAGTATCGAGTTTACAGTAAATTAAATTACCACCAAATTTATTAAATTACTTAGATAATAATATTTTAATTCTACCCGCAATTTACACAGCTATTTTAACGGTGTTGCGGAGTGGATTACTTTTCGCCCGCACCTGTAAGGGCCGGGCCACACGACACGGTACGGCTGCGGCGCGGCGCCTGAGCGGTGCCGCTGCGGCGTCCTACATACAAATTTCCATGATATGTCACACGGTGCGTTCCGGCGCCGCACCGCACGCAAACCGGTAATATGCGCCGGAGCGGCACCGCTTAGTTGTTAAGTGCAGTCGAAGGAGGGTACTTGCTTGCCTGTTTTATTTGTAATCGAAGTGTTTAAAATCAGTACCAACGAAGAAGATATTGGCATGGACTACCTCATTTAACTAGTTCTACATATAATTAACTACTAGTTGCGGCGCCGCATTGGTCGAAAAGTGTTGTCAAAATTGCCGTTCCAGAACTTTAATAATTCTAGTTTTGAAACTATCAATATTTAATATTTAACAGGTTCTTCTAGTTTATTGTACATTCGGGGGTGCATTGTACCAAGCCTGCCTTTGTGCGAGTGCCGTTTTTAACACGCTTTTATTAGGTCGATCTGTATGTAACTATGTAATTGAATCTGAGGTAACTAATTTAACCATCTTCCAAGGATCGTAGCGTCATGTAAATTGGCAGCTGTATGTAGTTCTGATGACAATACAATAATATGGTAATGTCGAACTGATCTGATGATGTAGTCGGAACATATGAACTGGAACTTCATGATGGAACATCGTATCATAGCTGTGTTTGGACTTGTTAGAAAAGTCTTGGAATGAACTTTGACCACTATTAGGTTTCAAGGTCTGATGATGAAGCCGAAAGATAGGCACTGGCATTCCATGATGGAATATCGTATCATAGCCGTGTGTATGTGAATATCGTATCATAGCCCAAAAGCGTGTTTTTAGTGTTTTTTTAAAACTATTAATTTATTACCCGAGGTATCACGAAATTGAAACCTTCTCCAGCCATCGCAGTTTTTGTTTGCTGGCTGCGTACTTGGTCACTTTTTTATTTATGAAAACGAACGAGCATCTGTTTAACGTATATTTTCCTTATATGAAAACATGTAATTCGTTAAACAGTTGCACATTACAACGAGCATTAGGAATTTTGGTCCATCTTGTAGAATAATTAGCAAACCTACGTATTTTTATAACAAAAAACATAAACTGAAGATAGCTCCTGTCACACAGCGCGCGTTATCAATAATTGGCCATAACTATATTTTCTGGATAAAATTTCGTGTCTGTGCTGTTGAGCGTTATGAAGTCCCCTCGTTGGAAGCCAACCCTGGGTGCAGCTGCCCTGTCGCAGTGAAATCACAAGTGAATTCGTATACAAAAATTCGCTTCTGTGCTGTTGATCGTTGAAGAGTCCCCTCGTCGGGAGCCAACCCTGGGGGCAGCAGCAATGTCATGGTAACATTTAGAACAGGCTATCATAATTTAATGCGTATAGAACATTGTGTATCTATGCTGTTGACCGTGGAAGAGTAGCCTAGTCGGGAGCCGTTCCTGGTTGTAGAATCAGGTGATGCTCACCATAAAAATGCATTGTAATCGGAATTGGACCGACATGTAAAATTTCAACTTCGTAGGATAAGATGAAGTAGGTCTAATTCAGCTTACAAACCTTGACCTAAACAAACAAATATTGTAAATAAAAGCTTGCAAAAATACGTAACACGCCGCTGACCGGCATTATCTCCTGACGGCCCCTCCACCATTTTGTCTATTATTACGGCTTCCTACATCGGATATTTCCCTATTTTCTATTTTTGAGGAAATACTGCTCGTTTAGCATTTCTTCTGGGAATTGCGCGCATTATAATAGATCTGGTGTATTCGGGAATTCTACCAAAAAATCTTTCAGTAATCCTCTGTCCAGTGTCACGCATGGCTGGATGTGTATAGGCCGATTAGCTTACACTGGGGGATAAAATCATATTAAGGGAATGTAACAGGTTTGTCTCGAAATTGGGTGTGTATATTATATACCTAGAGGGAAATGGACCTAAGACAAATCAGCCAACTTTCAATAAATTGGGATTGATTGGTTGATTGATGATTGATCGATGACAGAAAAGGATTTTTTCATACCGTCCTACTTGCGCGTTTACTTAGGACGCACATTGCGCGCCTCTTTTCAAGAAATACAAAGTACTTACTAAGGCATCAGCGTGTATTCTCAATTGTTTAGTGTATGCTAGAAATAATATACAGTAGTGTATACTTATCATGCACGTACATGATCACGACACTCGAAGCAAAGACATGTTTTTGTCTTTACTATTTGCTTTACTACAAAGAGAAATTAACGCTTTACTACTTAGGGAGAGAGAGAGAGAGAGAGAGAGTAAATTAGTGACATTTTAAGCAAGGTAGGTATGTAAATCTGTCACCTAACATGGAACTTCACAGAAACACCATTCTGCTTCATTAAACATCACTATTGGAGTTCCACAGGGTTCTATGTTAGGACCCATTTTGTTCTTAATATATGTCAATGACTTGCCCAATAATTTCGAGGACAAAAAAATACGTGTGGCACTCGGGGACTGCCGCGGTAAAGCATTTTTAACAACTTATGCAATTATAATTATTTATTTATTTTATTTTTTCTGATATCAGATAACTGCGCTCTATCGGAAAACGTTGAAATTATTCCGAATTATTTGCGGCTGCGGTAGCAAATGATTGGGAATAGTTTAAACGTCGATAGAGCGCCGCGCACGAATTTTTTATTCGATAAAGCAAAAAAACGGATTATTCGAAAAAAATCGTAGATAAAAAGATAGATAAATAAATTATCTTTAAAATGGTGCAGGTTTCATAATAACACGCCAGATAGTATTTGCGTAGTAGTCGTTTTTGTGTTCGGTTAGACCTAATTTCACAAATTAATTACACTATGTAATATAAACAAAATCTTAAATATTCAAAGCTAAGAATATTAGGAAAATGTTCTTGTTTAACATTTATTTTTTTCGAATCGTAAGCAGTACTGGTTTAGGCGTAATTATCCGTTTAAAATCATTCATTTTTGTTAGGAAATTTCTTCATTCGGTCGCCGCGCTGGCCTAGGCCCGCGATAAAAGCTAAGAGAGAGAGAGAGAGAGAGAGAGAGAGAGAGAGAGAGAGAGAGAGAGAGAGAGAGAGAGAGAGAGAGAGAGAGAGAGTAAATTAGTAACATTCTAATCAAGGTATGTAAATCTGTCACCTAACATGTTGCCACTGCGATGTCTACGTTGTACAGAGGAGTAGCTTCGAGCGTCGAGCACATGTAGTTTTGCTCAGAGAGAATACGGGGTGGGAACAATAGGCCGAGCGCGGATTATACACGACGGGAACCAGCGCAGATGTCTCTTCAAATGTAAAGCTTAGCCATATCTCTGCATTAATATCATAGGTAGATTGCCTTTCGAAACTACGTGTTACATAAGGAGAGCAGCGGATGCAAGTGGGCTGACTCGTACCCTACTTTTTTGTATCATCATCATCATTATCAGCCTGTAGACATCCACTATTAGACATATGCCTCCTTATATAATGCCATGAATAGAGAATGCTATCATGCAGCAAAATCTTCGATCTTGGTACTAGTATTTGCAAGATTTAACAAGTAGACATAATAAAAATAATAAAAAACACGACTGCCGTTACTGAAAGTGAACTACTAGAGTTGTCAACTACAACGGGCGAACCCGTCACCTCAGGAAGTTTTAACGATTGTTTGTTCTATCTCCCGTTAAGTGAGCGCAGAAGACTTGAACAAAACAGTCCACCGTCAAGCTCCGCCTCATGCCCGTAAGAGGCCAATGCCTTATCCGCGAGATAACCAGGTATGTTACCCAGCGGGCTTACACTCTCGCCCTTACTTCCAATTGCGACCAGATTACTCCGGTCTCTCGAATGGTTACGAGTTCGAGGTCGCTGGCGCGGTCCTCTCCCTAACGACGTGGTGAAACGGTGTATACCGAATCTATCGCGGACCACGGCATCCTTTGCCCGGCTGTTCACCCAAGATCGGGTAGCCGATGGTCGTTTCAAGAGCAGTCGCCGTAAGGTCCGCAACCACCCCCGCTCTATAGGAAACAGTACCTACTGCTTCCAGACTCCCCCGACTGTTAGTCAGAGTGCACAGTCGATTGGCTTACGCTGCACAGTGCGCAGACCGTCCAGGAGCGCCAGAAGGTTGATTCCTAGAGGAAACTAGCCCTAAGGCCAGAAACTAGTCCTGCCCGGGCTCGCACTTCATGCGTGGAGGCCGCCGGATGGGTGTTGACCCGTGAGTTTGACCAACCCTAAACAGAATTGGTCTTCGTGGCCAACTCACTGTTATATTTATGATTATTTTTATTACGGTTTTTACGACATATTTGTGGTTAATGCATTTATCCATATATATATATATATATATATATATATATATATATATATATATATATATATATATATATATATATATATATATATATATATATATATATATATATATATATATATATATATATATATATATATATATATATATATATATATATATATATATATATATATATATATATATATATATATACAACAAAGAAAATTTAGATAAATATCTCAATAATCTAAAGCAATCTCTTCTTGAAAGAAAATACCCTGCTCCTCTATTGGATAAACATATTCTAAACTCTGAAGTAAAATATATACCAAAACCTAAAATTTCTTCAAATAAAAATAATAATAATAATAAAATCTTTCTTAGCACCACTTATTTTCCTGGTGCTGAGAAACTGCGAGATATATTATCTGATTTATTCCCCATCATTTCTAATGATGCATCCACTAAGGATCTCTTAGATTCACCGCCAATTTTATCTTTCCGCAGACCACCTAATATTAGATCAATATTAAACAAAACAAAAAATAATCAAAATTTCTCTATTGGTAATAATACTTTTGGGCTTCAACCTTGTGGTCGTCCACGTTGTAAAACTTGTCCTCTGTTAGATCTAAGTCCTTTTTTTACCAGTCCAAATACTACTAATAGTTACAGGGTTCCCTTTCATTGCAGTTGTATTTCAAAAAATATAGTATATCAACTTCTGTGCAGGACTTGTGATGTCTTTTATATCGGTGAAACAACAACACCACTTAATATTAGACTAAATAATCATAGGGCTAGTGTAGGAAATGAAAGCCAACTCCCAATATCTTTGCATGCCAGGGCGCATAATTTATCTTTTGATCAATGTTTTAAAGTTAAAATAATAAAATGCCTTGGGGATAATGCAAAAGAAAGGGACGTCAAATCTTGGGAATTGGCTTATATTTATATTTTAGGCGCTTGCAAAGGTTCCGGTCTCAATAGGCAAAATTAATAAGGTTTATCATTATTATCATAATCATCAAATGCTTTTTATTTTAATTTATAATCATTCATTTTAAAATAACGTTTTGCACGGTTGGTTATGGTACCTTAACTAAATCGTGTAAAATATTATTAATCCATTTCTTTTTGTTCGATTCCTTGAATGTAAATTTTCAACGAATTGTTCGATTTCCGAAATGTCACATATCTTGACGACGGCTGAGCCGAAATATTGATTATACATTTTATAACAATCATTAATATTTAAGAAACACTAATCGCCTATTATTTTCCAGCATTCATTCTCGTCTCGCATTGTTGTGTTGCCGCTGTGTGAGACCATTTTAATCGGATTCTAGTGCCACAGCAGGAAGCACCAGCAAACACTGAGGGAGGAGAAGAAGAAGGCGTGGAGTCACTCCTGGTCACCACAGACCAGATAAGTGCCCTTTCATTATTTTATCATTTCATTTATTTAGTGATAAACATAATTTCAATTTGAAAAAATAATATATATATATATATATATATATATATATATATATATATATATATATATATATATATATATATATATATATATATATATATATATATATATATATATATATATATATATATATATATATATATATATATATATATATATATATATATATATATATATATATATATATATATATATATATACATTTATATGTACCCTATGATACACGAGATGACATAATGATTCCAACAATATCACACATTTATAAATCAGTTCAAGCGTTATGGTTCAAGTTATGGTGGAATAAAAAATCAGGGTGTCATCACTGATACATACCGGTTTTTTTCCGAGTACAATTGTGTAGTTTTATAATTTTCCAAAATGTTGGATTGGAATAAAGTCGTAAGACCCATAAAACGGTTATTATAAAGTCGGTAATATGTTGTCGAGTGTAATAATTAAACACTTCGTATAATTTCTGTTGCTCAATTAATATTCCAAATACTTCACTTCGTCACTAGGCCTACCAGATCTATTCCTAACGGCCGCGAAAAGGAATAATGAAAAAAAAAAACTATACTGTCAATTGATGAATGTCAACACGCATTGCTTAACACGGCGATTTATATCAAAGACGCTGCTTTCTTCTTATATGAGAGCAACAGATCGCGGCACTTACACTATGACACTCGGGAGGACAAAACGATTCTAACAATACGACATACTTTTAAATCGGTTCAGACATTTAGAAGTTATGGTAGAAACGGAAAACATACATAGATGAATCCTGAACACTAAACACTCCTTTTTTGAGCAGTCGTGTAAAAAGTGTAATCTCTCAAGGTCTCGGTATTTTGCGAGATATTGCAAAGTTGAGAATTTAATTTTTTAAAGGTATTTTGATGAGTTCCATTGCAACTTGTAACAGTTACGTTGTAAGGTGTAATAGGAATTACTTTCAAATTAAATTCTTTAAAAATCGTCTGGAGTTTATTCAGCTAATCTCATATATCCAACGGCAGAAAATGTCTGTTCTACCTCGACACTTGTTTTTACCACAGATAACAGGCATTGGTAGGCAAACTGCAGGTATTTTCCTTATATTCCGCCTGATTAATAAAGATTAATTTATTTCCTCATAAGTTTATCAATATACGAACCAGTTGCACGTGAATGACGTTTTTGTGGGCCGGCTTTCTAAACTATATCTAATACCTCATCAAAAGATAGAGGTGTGTTTGAGTTTGCGGCTTCTAAAAATAGAGGCCAGTTATCATCATCATCACTTTGCTGGCTCTACTATAACAACTGCATCTGCAGATATAGTTAGACCAGCAAGTCCACTATTCGTATGAGAAAAATAGACATTTCGGTTATGTCTATATATATGTATATATATATATATATATATATATATATATATATATATATATATATATATATATATATATATATATATATATATATACATATATTTATATATATATATATATATATATATATATATATATATATATATATATATATATATATATATATATATATATATATATATATATATATATATATATATATATATATATATATATATATATATATATATATATATATATATATATATATATATATATATATATATATATATATATATATATATATATATATATATATATATATATATATATATATATATATATATATATATATATATATATATATATATATATATATATATATATATATATATATATATATATATATATATATATATATATATATATATATATATATATATATATATATATATATATATATATATATATATATATATATATATATATATATATATATATATATATATATATATATATATATATATATATATATATATATATATATATATATATATATATATATATATATATATATATATATATATATATATATATATATATATATATATATATATATATATATATATATATATATATATATATATATATATATATATATATATACGTATATATATATATATATATATACATATATATATATATATATATATGTATATATTCGTTCGCTCAGCTTCTTTATCTCTCTCTTGATTAAAGATTTTGGTGGAAATTTCGCAAATCTTGCCAGATCGTGCGTGATTTTGTCACGATGATTTTTTCAAAATCAGTACGAGATCTTGGTATTTCGAGATTTTGCATTCGATAGCCATGACAAACGGTCTTGAGGTGACTCCATCCATCTACTTCTTGCAACCGTGGCAATTTTATATATTTGTTTATATATTTATTACAAATATTTTTCAGGATCCTTACAGACTATTTAGATTTCCCTTAAATATTAAATCTAGTGTTAACAAGTCTATATGACTTACATAATTACCTAAGCTAATGCATACATTTAAAGAATATAAAAAATAAAATATAAGTAAAACAAATTACCTATTTATGATGTCATAGCTGGGAGTTGTCTTTTTAGCTGCCAAATGGATAGACAAAACTTGAGCATGAAGGAGAAAGGTAATACTTTTTGAAGTGAGTCTTGAATTATTATAAAGAAGGCGAGTTTCGTATATTTGCTGAGAGATCGTTTCAGAGTCTTTCACGATGGGCACAAAAAGAGTAGGAGTAGAACTCCGTGTTATATCGAGGAATTTTGAGAAAATTGACAGAGGCTGACCGAAAAACAATACTATAAGAACTTAATAGTTCGAAAAGCTCGTGGAGATGAATGTGTTAATTGGGTGAGTAAACGAACCATCATTTTGAAAACTTATTGAACATTTTTCGTAAGTAAGGTCTCAACAATATCTCTCGAGGTCACGAGAAGGCCTTTACAAGGTCTCGACAAGGTCTCTAAGGACTTTAATGTCGACAAGGTCTCGACAATAATCTCGAGTTGTTCGGACTACCTACACGTCTGAATACTAACTACTCATACTGCTTACTTACGGTTTACTACTGATTATATATAATATTAGATTGTGATATTAGATACTCAAATATAATCATATAAATTCAATTCCGATGACAATGCATTTTTTTATGGTAAGCATGACCTGATTCTACACCGAGGGTTTGCTCCCGACGAGGGGACTCCTCAACAGTCTATAGCACAGACACGAAATTTTGTATATGCATTCAATAACGACAGTCCGTTCTAAGTTTCAATAAGACAAGACTGCGGCACCCAGGGTTTGCTTCCAACAAGGGAACTTTTCAGTGGTCAACAGCACAGGCACGTAATGTCGTATACGCATTCAATTATGATAGCCCGTTCTAAGTTTC